>BMAO01032667.1:0-260745 GCA_019973975.1 Trichonephila clavata | reverse complement strand
ACAAAATTAAATTTCTAATGATAAATTTGGCCTCGGAGAAAATATTGATATTTCTAAATTCCAAATTAGTTATTTTACACTCATGTCCATAAATTAAGGATAATTCAGAATCACACAGAAATTGAACTCTAAAATAAAAATTTCACCTGTAGAATTATCACACACATCTTGAAGAAGATATGCAAATTACAGGAAACCACCAGATGGCGCGGATAGTACGTCACAATGACGAGAGTGTAAGAGAGGGATATATAAGGAATGGTGGCAAAGAAGTAAAATTGTTCACAAGCGCTTTAAAAGCCTTTCAGTGCAATAACCGCATAGTTATGGCACAAAGGAAGCATTTGGATGATTTTTTACTTGTAGAATTATCGGACGACTGGAATGTGGACGTACCCAGCTGGAAGTATCCGAGGAACTTGGAATCGCCCAGAGTGTCATCTCCAGGCTTTGGCAACGATTCCAAGATGATGGTAATGTGAGAAGATGTTACAGCACAGGTCCCCCGAGTTACAACGCCGAATGAGGACAGGTATTTGGCAGTTACTGCCAAAAGAAACAGACGGAGCACAAGCATCAGACCTATCTCGTCAGCTCTCTTCAGCTACCGTACGACAGTTTCAAGGCAGACCGTGTACAGACGCTTAGGGCACATTGTGTCTATATGCTTGTAGGCCTGTCAGATGTGTTCCCCTTACCGCAACTCACTGTCGCCTGCGATTAACCTGGAGTAGAGAGCATGCATTGTGGACACCGCAACAGTGGTCTTGTGTGATGTTTTCCGACGAGTCCAGGTTTAGTTTGCAGTCTGATTCTGCCGGACTTTCATATGGAGAGCGCCAGGTACCCGTTACCACCAAGAGAACACCATTAACGACACCGTTACGGTGGTGCAGGATGGCTCGTTTGGGGAGGAATTATTCTTGGTTCCAGAACTGACCTGCATGTTCAGAGTGTAACGATGACAGGCCACATCTATCGGGATGTCATTCTGGAACAACATGTACGTTTGTTTCGGGGCGCCATGGGTGCTGAATTTCTGTTTATGGATGACAACGCCCGTCCTCACCGTGCAAACATTGTAGACGAATGCCTTCAATCGGAGGATATCACCCGTATGGATTGGCCAGCATACTCACCGGACTTGAATCCAATAGAGCATGTGTGGGATATGCTTGGCCGACGAATTGCAGCCCGTCAACCCCCTCCCACCTGTCTACCGGAACTTCGGAGGGCATTGCTTGATGAGTGTGTAATATTCCCCAAGATCAGATTGATAATTTGATACTCAGCATGCGTAGGCGTTGTAAGGCCTGTATTGCATCGTCCGGGAGACATACTCCGTATTAACCATCATACTAACCATGTTATACTTTTTTTGTAAATAGGTTCTTTTTGAAATTTGCTCCAGGGAGTAAAAATCGCAATTTTTATTAATTATGTCAAACATATAGCATCTTTTTGCTCTTTACCTTTTGTTTAATAAATAGACTTTACAAATAAGTCAAATTTGTTTTGCTTCTGTCTCTTTCTTTGCCTGAACTTCATTATCCTTAATTTATGGACATGAGTGTATTAAAAATTTAGAGAGAAATTCCGTTCAATCACGCAATCCCATATATTAATTTTGCTACCGATATCGCATTGGTACGAATTGCGGGATAACTTTTTATCTTTTTGTAATTGTAATGGTTAGTGTTAATAAATAACCATGAAATTGCGAAAATTTTATGGGTGAAACTAATTTTTAGTTAACTCTCTTGTCTTCCAAGCGAAAACGTATCTTAAAAATATACTTTTTTAAGACGATTGGGATCTCAACTATTAAGTAGAGAAAAACAAACATGAATCAACAACTAGCTTGATTTGACGTGAAAATACTATATTTAAAAAATATAATTTTGCTCTTCATTTTCCACTAAGCAATTCTTTCAATGGCTCCTTTTTTTTCTATTCCTACTATTAGTTCTCATTCTCCCTATGTAATATATATAATGTTCAAATTTTCAATCGGTAGTAAAATACTCTCTATTCATCCATTTAAGTTCAAATAAATTTTTTAACTTGCAATGGATGACACTTGATGTTAATACAGTTTTTTCAAATATTAATTCATTAATTAAATTGAAATGAATAAATAGAGTAACAAACAAAAATAATAGTCCAACATATATAAGGAAAATCGCTCGTTGTGTCCCTGTAGCTCATTGGATAGCCCGTTGAACTTCTAATCTAAAGGTCGTGGGCTCGAATCCTATCTGGAATGGCCTACTTTCTGAACAACAAACAAACACAAAAATGTTCAAAACCACATATAGAAAGGAAAATCGCTTTCTATTTTGCCACTTAATATTGTGATTCTGTCATATGTATATACATATTTATATTAATTGTAACTTTTTAATAAAAAGTAACTGAAATAAAAAAAGCTTCTTTGTTGGCCTAAATAGAAATTGACTTAAATTTTTTTTTATATTACTTGTTTAATATCTCTTTCAAGAAGAGATTCTTTAAAAAAATCTTTACAGCAGCAAAAAGAATATGGAGGGGGGGGGGGGGGAATAATCGGTGACAGGAAATCGAAATTTTTCCCACAACAGGGTAAAAGGCATAAAGCCTATTTTTGGGAGATAATCTGGATGGAATTTAATATAGTTTCAAAATTAACCCCCCCCCCCCAAATTAATATTTTGATCAGTTTTCTTCTTTATAAGTGTCTTTGATCTTACTCCGCCCCCCCCCCTTCTCCATTTATCCTCATGTTGTGGCCGCGTGAAATAGTTGTCGTATGTATGTGGCCGGTAGAAAAAAAAAAAGTTGAGTACCGCTGGCTTAGAGTGATGCGTTGCGTTGTTTATACTATCGTTTCCTGTTGTGAATAGTAACGGTTTCTTGGATTGTAATTAGCAAATTAAAGGTAAAAAAAGCTCATTCCAAAGTTTAAGAAGTTTCTCTAGGATAGATTTAATAGAATTAATGCTAGTGAATACTCTTATCCCGTGGGATATATTTGGGTTATTACCGTTCAACGGTGCGAAGATAGTGACAGAAAAAGCAAAAAAATTGTTTTGACTAACATTTCTGCTCGGTCGAACTGTTCTGAATTCTAAAGAAAGGATAGGCTGTAAAAGACAGCTTTTTTCACATATTTCTATAAGAAAAAAAAGCGAATGTGTTTGGTTTATCCAAGTTGATTATGGGAAAATGCAGTGATGTATGCCCATTTACAAATCAATGCTTTGAAAACGATTCTCGCTTGTTGATTGTTTATATGATCTATTACACCTAGAATTGCATAAAAAATAAAGGATTTGCAATTTCTATTTTCTGTTTGCTTTACGGATCATTTGCGTTACATCGGTCACGGGACGTTACAAGTCTGTACAGTGATCATAACATCCTATGTTTTGTTTACTATTCAAGGGCAAATTCTATTTGATGATATTGAACCAAAAATTGAGTTATTGAGTCATTTTTTAAATAAAAATGGAATAAATTTTCTTAAATACAGTAGGTGTAAGAACATTACAAAACATATGTTACCGTTAACCCTTAATCTACCGCATTATAATTTACTGCAGTTTTTTTCATGCAATATTTTTGTTTGAACCACTACGTTGAAAATTAAGGGTTATACACAAACAAAATACTCAACTTTGAGAATTTTAATCCGTTAGGGCTAATTAATTAATTAAAGATACCCAACTGTAAAATTAATTGTATACGCTGTTCCCTTAAAATAAATAGTTAAATTTTTTTCAAAGGTCTTCACTAACATACAAAAAAAAAAGACATTTACTACTTTTTCGGAACAAAAGTGACAATCATCGCAACCCAATTAAAATGTCAGCTGAAAAACTCAACTTCTGCTATAAAACTATTCGCCTTCCCCGCTAAAATACTCATCATAGAACCCGTGATGCTAGAGATCTTGAAAGAGTGGACTTAAAGAATATCCCTGCTAAGTATCGTCAGAGTATTCGTAAAAATGGTTATTCTATGTAATTTTGAAGTGAGCGGTACTTATAAGTACCGTCGGTAGATAAAGGGTTAAAGTGTGAAATCTGTTATTCATGGAATAACTAGGTATTTCATGAAATAACTACAGATAAATCAATTAAAGCAAATAAAATTGTTGAATTGTACAATTTAACTAGGTATTCTTCAGAATAACAATTACTTGATCATTAAAGTATGAAATACAGCACTCGAAAGCTCTTTGAACCACTTATAGCTGCTTTACAGTGACGTGTGTGTATGCTTTATTCCATTGCTTTTAAACGTACAATTTAGACGGTGTATTTATGTTAGTGTTGTACATTTTGGATTATTAACAAATATTTTCGCGACCTGTTTTCAAGCAATGACTCCTGCAAGAATGGAAGACTGGCCGTAAATAAAAAATAGATGTGAAACTTTATTAAATAAGCATCGGGCAAAGGCAAAAAATGCTGCACTTACTCGTGAAAAATTGTTAACTTTGATAGCAAAAGAAAAAAGTGATAAAACAGCACACAGCAAAAAGTACCTCGGGACTATTGATTACTCCAGTAATTATGATATGCTTAAAGTTCAAGGAATAGTTTGAGGCTGCGGTAGCCTAGTGGTCAAGGTAATGGACTCGTGGCTGTGTGTGTGTGGTACCCACGAGCTCACTACCACTGAAGACCCGCGGTGTAGGGGAGCAATGCATGTTAAATCTGTCGAGAGCTCAAACGTCCTCCCGTTGGTGTGGCCAGCTCAGGTGTTGTCCTTGTCACTTGACCATGGCTCAAATTTACGAGGTCCGTCACCAAAAGCCCTCGTGTAGCTGAACAGTGTGACATTTAATGTTCGCTCACTCACTGAAATATGTAAATTATCTTTCTTCCTAAATTAACATGATGCAGTTCTTCCAAAATTAAAAGATTTTGAACAAAAAGAAGAAGAATGCAGTTAAAAAGTTTACTTTTTTATTTAGCTGCACTTTGGACATCTTTAATTTCTACAACATATTCAAAGTGAAACATTTGGATTCAAAATCGATGTGCACCTCGTCTGGTGTGAACAGTGAAACAGTGACCATCGTTGAAATGTATACGCTTATTAGATTCTTAAGTGTCAAAATTAAGGCAATTTTCAGGGAATGTGTATTAATAAAGTAACATCGGTTACATATATTAAAAATATATTAAACTAATCAAATGCAATTTTTTAAATTTAAGTTTGCAAAAATCGACATATAGATTGCTCAAACAAAATTTGTTTAACCAAGTGAATTTTTAAGTTGCTTTTTAATAAAGGCAAAAACAGGATCTCTCTCATTTCAAATAAATTTTGCCACTTCTTCCAGTAATTAGAATATCGAAGCAACACAAATTCTTAGAGAAACTAAGATAATTAAGTATTTTTTTTTATAATGACTAAAAATTAGAAGAAAAATAAACTGAATGACCAAATTAACGATTTATAATTTTGTAAACGCCCTATCAGCTACTTAAAAATGAAAATAAAATCGAGTTTAAAAAATTTTAAATGTACCGCTGAACTACCGATATGAGAATTGAATCCTAACAGCAGAAATATTTTTGATGGAATATTGTATACTATTTTTAGTAGTTCTTTAGTAAATTTCAGTAATAATTTTTATATTTATGTACAGTAGGGCATACGTGCTTTTTTAATTGAACAAGTTCCAAAATTACATTTCTAAGCAGAAATTCTGTAGTTAATTTAAATCAAACTTAATTTTAGTGATACATATTAATTCTCGTATTAGCAGGGTCTCATCATACTTTGATTTACATTTGTTTTATTAAAATTCAAAACTTCAATAGTAAAGATTTAAGAGTAACATTATGTATAATAGCAATTTTGTAAAAAGTAATTAATGAAAAGTTATAATACTGTTATTAAAAGAAATATCTGACGAGACAGTTTTTCGAGCAAAAAAAAATTATTTGAGGTAAATCCAATTTTCTTTTTGAAACTTTTTCTTCGAAATGGGTGTGCTCAAAGGTAGGGTTTGAGTGTTCACATCCCTTCCCACAGACCTGTGGTCTTAAACTGTGTTCCACAGAACCCAGGGACTCCACGAGTCACAATAAAAAAATCGATAAGAGATAAATCTGTATGTAAAATTGAATTCATGTTCTCTATGAAGTTTGCACAGTTGCAATTATCTAAAGCTCATCCTATTCATTAAAACTGAAAATTTTATTTATATATAATAACTTTATTATCCAACACTTTTTAAACTTTTATTATAATATAAGTCAAACGTCTTCCCGTTGGTGTGGTGTGGTAGTTAGGAGAGGGGGTGCCAGCTCAGGTGTCGTCCTCGTCACTTGACCATGGTTCAAAATTACGAGGTCCGTCGCCAAAAGCCCTCGTGTAGCTGAACAGTGCGACGTTGATATTCACTCACTCACGCGGCAATATTTAAATGTTAAAGGTTGAAAAGCTGTTGGAAATGAAGAAAAATTATGCGGTATTAAAAGCACATTTTCACCGAAGAAGGCAATTGAGTTATACTTATTACCTACTCTAGGAATATATATAATTTCGAAGAACAAGGTGTCAAGGTTGGAGTTGGAGTTTCAAATTCTAAAGTTTTAATAAAGGCCTATCAGCTTTGGTTTTTTCTCAAAATGATGGGTATCTTATATTTTGATTGTTAATGATACCAGAAATATGATCAACATGTATTGCACAGCATTTGTATTCTGTAGGACAAAGTATAGTTGTATTGCCAGAATACAACTATACTTTGTACTTTATGAATAAAATTCAAGAAACTAATTCCACAAACTAGTTATATGCTGTAATGACTTTTTAAAAGAGTTTTAGCAATAATTTTTTATTGAAATCAATTCTTTTTATCTCATTTACTTTCTGTTTATGATAAAAGAAAAAAAATTCTGATAACTAATTATTTAGTATAACAGTATCTATGTTATTTTAAAATTTAAGCTTCCTTGCATTTACCTCATTGTGTGTATATGTGCCCATTTTTTTAATTATTTTTATTATTATTAGGTAAAGACTGCACATTTGAAAAAATGGAACAAGTGCGGGAACAGCAGGAACGATTAGCTAGACTTCATTTCGAATTAAATACACAGCAAGAAATATATGGGTGAGTTCTCCGTCAGGTACATTGACTGAAGTTTATTCATTTGGTAAATTGTTTTAATTTTCACAGTGTTTTGTGAGATATTTAACATATTTTCTACTTTATTTTCCATAAATTTTAGCTGTTTTTGACAGAACTCATTAAGGTACAATAGGTAATTTATTAACTGTTTCTCAAAAATAAAGATTTTTTTAATTAAAGATCCCCTTGGAGTCATGAAAATTAAAAAGCTTTCAATCTAGAAACAATCACTTAATTTCTCTTCCAGAAACATTTTTAATAATTGATGAAAACTTTGACTGATTGTTATAAATTTGGTGTGTATTTTTCATTTGCATTACATTCCTGTTTTTGTATTTTCTTGTAATTTGTTAGAATAATTAAACGTCAAAACTGATTCAGATAATGCAAAACTCGTGTATAAAAGTTTGAAGATAATAAAAGGCAACAGAAAAAAAGGTGTACAAAGAAAAATAAATAAGTGTTTAGAAAAGTAACATTTGATGTGTGTGTAATATGCATATAAGATGCCAAATACTTTTTTTAAAAAAAAATTTTCTATATTTATTTTTTATGAAGTTAAAAATTCCAAGGTGGCATTTGCCATTGACTTAAAAATATTTTTCTGAATATTCTTCTTTCCTCTCATTTTTAGAATATTGTAGTAACAGTTATATGGTACGCAGAAATCCGTGCAGGAATGTATCGAATGTTTAACTATTTTTTAGGAAACAGATGCATTGCAAATCACTTGATTTTACACTTAATCAAATCAATCAGTTATTGTATTTATGTAACTATTATAATTATGGATATTTTATCTGCATATAAAATCAGTTTTCTGTATCAGCTAATGCAATTTTTATTTTATAGGCCACAATCAGAAGATGGAAGACGGGTAGGCAGAGAAAATCTTGGAAAACTTATAGAAAATGTATGTTTTATCAGAGTAATGTAGTAATTATTTTATACTATGTGCTTAGACTGATACTTCTTTTGCCTGAGTGTTTAATGAAAGTAATATTTTTCTGTTTGGGAATACTCTAAAAATTATTTTAGGGATTTAGAACTTTTCATTATAAGTCTCTTTTGCTGTATATATATTTACATGTATATGTATTGCTGTTTGTAAAAAATGCAACACCATGAAAAAAATCAGCAGAATTAAATGAAATTTAATGCACAAATGACTTGTGTTAGTACAAATAAATGACGAAATTTTCAAAGCAAAAAAAACAATATTAAGTGTCTGAAATCAGTATTTGGTGTAGCCACCACGTACTGCAATAAGGGCTGTTATTCGACGTGGCATGGAGTCGAACAGATTTTAAATGTCTGCTTGTGGAAGAGAATTCCTTATTGCTTGTATGTGCAGCAAAAGTTCATCTTTTGAAGCTGCAGGATGCGAATCACGAGCGAGATGCCGACCAACCAAATCCCACACGTGCTCAATAGGCGACATATCCGGTGAATAACCAGGCCAAGGAAGAAGTTGCTTGTGTTGGGCTGTCTCGAAAAGTCTTTGCAACATGTGGGCGTGCATTATCCTGCTGAAAGATAGCTCCAGGGATGCCTTGAAGGAAGGGAACGACTTCGGGCTGTAGCACTTCACGGACGTACCTGTTGCTATTGAGATAACCCTCAATTCGTAGACAGTTGGATCGTCCATAATACGAAATCACACCCTAAACCATAACTCCGGGTGTTAGGCACTATGTCGTTCGATAACGCACTCTGGAAGGCAGCGTTCACCGGTATAGCAATCCTGGTCCCACAAATTGAAGCGTGATTCATCTGAAAAGACAAATTGGTGCCTATCAGTTTGGCAGGCTCTGCGCTCATGAGTCCAATGCAGACGCAGCCGTCGATGGTTTGCCGTGGTGGGAATCCTGTATAAAGGCACCCTCGCGCGCAATCCATAGTACAGCAGACGTCAATGAATTGAAGAAGCCGACATTAGTACACCTATAGCTGTAAACCAACGTGCTGCCAACTGCCTGGAGGAAGCTGTGCTGTCATTCACCGCCATGCGGAGCTGGTGTCGATCGTCGCACGCTGATGTCATCTTCCGTCATCCACTGCCAGTTTTTCGAGTTGCTCGGTGCTCGTCGGTCCACTACTTCCAAACTCGCATCACTGGGGAGCTGTTCTGCTGCACATGAGCTCCTATTGCGGGGTACGAAAATCCTTCTTCTGGAAGGCCGATAATGTTCCCCTGTTCCGTAAGTTGTTGAAATTTCTCCTTATTTCGTCGTGGAGGCATACTTAGGTCTCACTTAATGTTCGCCACTAACAAATAATCATTAACTATTTTCAACGTCACGTTACAGCCCTCTATTTATATGCTTTCATCATCAGTTCAGAGGGCGCTGCGCACGCCACACATGCGTGGGGGCTCTGAAACTTTACTATTTTACGTAACATCCTATAATTGATATTTGCTGCAAAGTTCATTTAGTTCTGATGATTCCTTCATGGTGTTGCATTTTTTACAAACATCAAAGTATTAAACTTTGCATGAATTCCTTGAATATTTTTTGGTAGACTTTGTGACTGTCTTATTGAATGCTTAATTTTTAGGTTAAATTTTTATTTTATGAATGGCATTAAGTTTGTATTTTAAAAAGATTTCCATCATTTTGATAAAAAAATTCTCTTATTTATTATAATTTTTTAATGTCATCTTCAAGCTTCTCTGTTAACTTTTGAAGCATTATACATTTAGAATACAATAAAGAAAAGGCTGAAATCAAAACATATTATATTTTTGCAAAATAAATAGCCAACATTAGCAACATGTTGTTATAATATAATCAGTTATATCTGATGCTAAAAATTCTGTAGAGCTGACATAATCACCCTACTCTTATTTTTACCATTATTTTTAAAGATTTTTAAATAGCATGATTTATGAAAGAGCTCCTTTTCTTTTTCTTACTCATTTGATTTACTCTTACACAATTCAGGATCTCTGATGGCAAAATGATCAGAGATCATTTTGCCAGAATCTTTTTAATAAGGATGCTGCAATGCTTAAGATAATCCCATTGAAAAAAATAAATACAGTTGGACCCCGATTTAACAAATTACGTGATTTAACGAATTTTTCTTTTCCCCTGATTAAAATGAAGGCAAAAACCCCTATTTAACGAATAATAAATCTCGATTTTACGAATTATTTCAACAACTGGAAAAAAAAATTATTAGTTTGTGTTAGAAAAAATTTAAATTTTTTCAAATGACATCCTTTTTGTCCAGAACAGAAAAAAGTTTTGTCTGGTAAGTAGACAATTTCGACAGAAAAGGGTGCAAAGCGTTATTAGATTTTACAAATGCAGTTAAGTCTTAAGTGCAACTTGTGTGAGTTTTAAATAAGAGAGAAAACTCCTCCCTATCTTATATCTCATCCCACTCCATGATGCAAGGAACATTTAAAGATTTTAACGATTATGTTACACTTGATAATGGACTTCCTATCATTCCAACTGAAGTTTAAGAATTTGTTGATTTGTCGGAACCAATAAATAGCGACTCTAATGCAGAAATTGATAATGAAATTCTTATGAAAAATTTTACGTTTTCTAATGTTTTACATTGTTTGCAAAATGTGAAAATGTACCTTATGCAGCAGGATATAAATGACGCAGTATTCTCTTCTATGCACAAAGTCGAAAAAATAACTCCTTTGATTCAGAAATTTAAAAAAATTTCAAACATCAGTGAGTCAGTATTTTAAAATTTCTGATTAAATGGTGCATGAAAATTCACTAGCAAGTATTCTTAACTGTTGAATAAAAAGTGTTCAATTTCTAGCTGTAGATATTTTTTTGTCTAGTTGCTTATTATTGAATTTTCAAAAGGTAAAAGCGAAAAATACTTAGTCCAAATGAATTCGTTGAATCGGGGTCCGACTATTACATGTTCTGATGAAGGGTACGACCCGTCAACGATTTTCACTGAACTAAAACTGACACCAATGTGACTTAAGAAACAAAACAATGCCTTTCCTGTTACTTTGAATACTATGAGACATTATTAGACAAAAAAAATTATTGGCTTTTGTTTGACAGGTGCCATTCATTTCACCAATGTTCGTGGTCGACGATTTAATCCATAAATACTAAAAGGGTAAACAATGCAGAATACTTTAGTAGTTCAGCTACTCAAAACGTTGTTACCAATTGAAAATCATCATTGAATTCAATCATAGCCGATATAGTAGATTTTTCTGATGAGTACTATATTTTTTGTTCATCTTGCCATAAACAAATTCGTTTTATTTCCAAAAGTGGCGATGGCCTAATATAGCCTCTAGTATTTTTAATTTAAAGTTTTAGTTTCTTAAGATAATATGTATGTGTTCCTAATTTTAATTATTAATTGAAACTAATGCGTATTATATAAATATGTTACTTTAGAAGAGATGTTTAAATTATTATTGTAAATTCACAAGTCTTAAACCTTATATGTTGAATTTTCATTACTTTTTTTGTATAGTTTTCTGAAAAAATAAATATCTTTATCTTACAGGGAGATTTTACATAATATTAAACATATCCTCCATTTTACTATTCAAATAGTACTTTTTCTTTACATGATTTTTCTAGGGACGTACCATGTAAAAAAGTTCGGATTCTGATTTCTGAAATGTCTGAACATTTTTGACTGTCTCTGGACTCATGAAAAACAAAATACACTTAACTGCATTTTTGCTATTTTTAAGTCATAAATTTTCTTTAGAATGAAGTGGTGATCATAATTTTTTGAATTATATTTGAGAAAATTCAAAAAATTTCTAGAATTTTGTTCTTTTTTTTTCTTTTTGCTTTTAATTGATTTGTATATAAGAAGTTTTAAAATATTATACATGAGTATGATGTTTCTTCTAATTCAGTGCATTTTTGGGACTGCTAAAAGTTTTTGATTTTTTAGCATTTATAAACACAAATAATTTTTTAAAATTTAAATTCGTATTCGTGCTGTCTTTCATTTTGTGTGTGACTATAATTATTTGTTTACATGATTATTATTAAAATTATCATCCAATGGAAGCATGTTTTGTTAAATCTTTTATTTTTCAGTTGCAACAACTAAGCCGTAGTATGTATCCTTTCTGAAACTTTTTTAAATTAAGAGAATTATTTTATCTGCTTTATTATATAATATATGTGGTTGAAATGTATGGTAACTAAATGGTTGTATAATTTTTCAGTATTATGTGTTTATGATGTTTTTATCTATACATATAAAGGAGAAAAAGTGACTGTCTCTCGCTCATCACGATATGTCCGAAACTATTAGACCTACAGTCTTGAAATTTGGTATGTACGTTCCTTTCATGAAGTAAAGATCCACTAAGAACGGGTTTTGAAAAAATTGACCCCAAGGGGTGTTGTGAAGAAGCTTAAAGGGTGTTACTGATAAATATATCCGATTTTGAACTGTTAGATCTAAAAGCTTGAAACTTGATAGGCACATTCTTTTCATGGAATTTAGGTCCGCTTTTTTTTTTTTTGAAAATTGACTCCTAGGAGGCGTTGTAGGGGTATAAAGAGGCTTTATAGATAAATATTCCCGTTTTTAAACGATTAAACCTACTAGCGAGATTTGTTAGACACGTTCCTGTCATGGAGTAAAGATCCGCCAAGAGCGGATTTTGAGAAAACCAACCCTTTGGGGTGTTGCAGGGCTTGAGGGTGTTTTAGATAAATATATTCCTTTTACTGACTTTCAGACTTGAAATTTGGCAGGCCCATTCTTGTCATGGAGTATAGATCCGCCACAAAGGGGTTTTGAGAAAATTGACACCCAAGGAAGGATTCAAGGGGCGTTATACATAAATATATTCCCATTTTTGGGCTATTAGACTTACAGGATTGAAATTTGTTAGGCCTGTTCCTTTTTGTGGATTAATAATCCACAACCAAAGTCGTCTTTTGCGAAAATCGACTCCCAAGGGGCACTGCGAGTTCCTAAGGGGCTTTAAATATTCCCGTTTTTGAAGTTAGATCTACATTCAAATTTTGTAATCATGTTTCTTTTGTTTAATATAGATCCACTTAGAACGGATTTTACGGAAACTAACTTCTATGGAGTGGAGGAGTTACTAGTACGTATTTATAAAAAAAAATTCCATTACCGAATTACTACTTACCGTATTGAAATTTGGTAGGCAAGTTACTTTTGTTGAATGAAAATTCCCTAAGAAATAATTTTACGGAAATTAACTCCTATGAAAGAGTGGGGATTTTTTGCAGCGTATTGATAAAAAAATTTCCGTTTTCGGACTGCTAGCCCTGCAGTAATGAAATTTGGTATGTATATGTCCCTTTGTTTATTTGAAATTCGCTAACAACCAATCTTACGGAAATCGACTCTCTAAAGTAGTTACTGGTTGATAAAAGAATTTTTTGTTTTTTTGACAGTGCCAGTTTATCCATTGGGGGCCCAGAAGGTCCTGGATAAGCTGGACTTTACCAGATTTTCTGGTTATAAATTTCGATCCTCCAGTGCTAAGGGGGCCCTAGATATTCTGCGCCCAGGGCCTGAAATGAGCTTCAATCACCACTGGTTTTTGAACTATAAAAGTTAGACTTAAAATTTGGCAAACATGTTTATTTTAATGATTAGAGGTCCACTAAAAATAATTTTTGCAAAAATGTACTTGGGGAGGGGATTATGAGAGTGTAAAAGATAATTCTACTTCAATTTTAAAAATTATTATTTAGAAGTTCTGTCTTTTTTTAAATCAAGAGGCGAGATTTATAAGAATATTTTTCAATGCAATCGAATTCTTAATGCAAAGATATCAGTAATATTTTTTATTTAAGCAGTATACATTCATGTAACACCATGAAATACCCAATGAAGAGGGCGGGTAAGTTAATAATGATATGCAATATATTATTGGATTGTTTTTCATTTTTCTGTGTAATTCCCAACTGAGTGAAACATTTCATATTACTGTGTTTTAAATTCATGTTTAAAAAAACCACACTCTCTCGTACAACATTCTAAGCATTAATATAAATTATAGCTCCCTCCCCCTTCTAATGTAGCCAATCTGTGAAATATTCCCCCATGAAGTCACATTCCTTAAAAGTGCAATATTTTTCACAAATAATTAATATGTGGTATTTTTTAACATTAATTGTGTTTGTTAAATAATGATTTACCCTAAAATATAAATAAAATTATCAAGGTAAATAATGATTGTTAAGACTTGATTTTTTTTTATTTTGCATCTGAGTAAAATTAGATAAAATATATGTTTCTCCTAGACCAATTTTTCTCAACCTTTTCTTACTATGCCTCCATAAACCTTTTAAAAGTTTCTTAAGTTCCCCTGGATATATATATATATATATATATATATATGATGAACCCCTACTTTTTATATGTCAGTGGGGTAAACTTCCTGCCAGAACAACTCAACCCACCTTCCACATAAGTACTTCGGCTGACTTCCTTCAAACACGTGGATGAACGGCACTCTCCTTACTCTCATAACACAATTACTTATAAGAATATAATTTCCAAGTAGTATTACAAAATAATCTCTTGATGTATAAAAAAAGAGAGAGAGAAAACACATCTGTTATACTGACTTATGATGATTTAGAAAAATGAATCATGATTGATGTTTCAGAAAAGAAAAAAAAATCAAAATTTACTATAAATGAGACAAACGCACCACATTTTTTTTAAATTCTGAGAACAGTAATGAAAGTTGTGCAATGTCTTGTGCCGGAAGTAGAAGCTCTCTTCCGAGAAAAATTTCGCGTTAACAATGTTCTTTCGATTTAATCTAAAAACAAAATTTTACAATCCATGTACTCTTAACTATAGCTATGAAAACATATATACAAAATATTTTCATTGACATTAGAATAACCTAGTTTTTTTTAACTCAGTAAATTGAATTGTTTCGTACTGCTCAAAACAAATAGTGCAATTGTGTTTGGCAAGGGTATTTTATCATCACTCAAACAGGTATTTAAAACTTTTATTACAATTCGTTTCACATTACACAAACAAGGAATGAAAAATATTTTTTTATAATTGGCTATATATTACTAATAAATAGATCATTTACTCTCTAAATCAGTCTTTTTTTTTTTCAAATTGCCCTCCTTAAGGATCAAAAGGCCCTTGGGGGGGGCGCAACATTGAGAAACACTGACCTAGACAATGTCACAGATTAATACATATACTTTAGTGTGACAGGTTCTTTTCTTTTGATGCTAAAGCTTAAACTTTTGAAAAATTAGATAAAAATGTTTCAATACCATTGTGCAATACTTGGCCAAAAGGGGGGGGGGGTTGGAAACGATGTGAATATAAATTTGAAAATCTGTGATGGTGAAAGAAATTTTACACCCTTAGAAAATTGCATAAGTTAGTTCACATTGTTATTGTATTGAAATGTATTAGTTGCGAATAGCTAATAATTTCGAAGTAATATCTACAATTAAGTAATACTATAGTTTTAAGAAGAATGTGTGAAAAAGTGTTAATTTTCATCAAAAGTAAAAATACTGCTGCAATCATTGAGGTAGAATTTTAAACTGTTTAGTTTTTAATGAATCTTAGAAAGAAACACATATCTTCATCTTTGAAAAAATATGTCATCTAAGAAACTTCATGAAAAGTCGTGGAATTTTTTAAGGCACAGCTATTTCTTTTTCAAAAAACATTTTTATTTGGAGGATTTTTTCTCTTATCTATAGAATGTTTTTGATATTCCAAATTTAAGATAAAGATGATACCGTTCTCATGCTTTATTTTTATAATTTGATCAGTTCTATAATTGGATGTTTGACATATTAAGCAGTATTCACTTTGCTATACCAGCCTTAAGTTTGAAAATAAATTTGAGATTTAATTACATTGATAGTTTCTAACTACAATTATGTCCATGAATTAATTCAGAATCACGGGGAAATCTAAAATAAACATATCTCCCATAAAATGACTACACACATCTTCAAGATTTATATGCGAAAAGCAGGAAGCCACCACACGACACCGATAGTACGTCACAATGACGAGAGCGTAAGAGGGGGATATACGAAGGCTGTTCAGAAAGTATCGATACTGAATTTATTCTATTTATTCGAGAAAACCCCCAGCGGAGGGACTGTGCGCATCATGCACGCGCATATTTCACCTTGTCTCACAAAATTCGGCAGGTCTGTACAGCGCGCCGTTCAGTCACACTGACTTCTTTCACGTGGAGTGTTTGCGTGCGTTCGTCGAAAAAAGAAAATGTGTGAAAACACGGATTAGCGAATCTGTATCAAGTTTTGCTTTAAGCTCCGTAAAATGGGCACCAAAACCTACGAGATGATGAAAACAACATTTGGAGATGAGGCAATGAGTCGTGCTCGGGTTTTCGAGTGGTTCCGGCGATTCACGGAGGGTCGTCAATCAGTGAACAGTGATCCCCATTCTGGACGCCCATCCACCTCTCGCAATGAGGACAAGATTGCACAAGTGAAGGCTGTGGTGCTGATTTTTCCTCTTTCCCAAGATCAAGAACACCTTAAAAGGACACCGGTTTCAGGACATTGAAACCATAAAACAGAATTCGACACAGCAGCTTCAGGCCATCCCAAAGTCTGAGTTCCAGAAATGTTTCGAGGACTGGAAACATCGTTGGGCCAAGTGTGTTACTGCCAATGGAGCATATTTCGAAGGAGATTGACTCAAAACGTGTTTATGTATGTATGTTTTTGCATAATAAATTCAGTCTCGATACTTTTTGAACAGCCCTCGTATAAGGAATACGGACAAAAAAGTAAAATTGTTCACAAGTGCTTTTATAAGCCTTTCAGTGCAATAACCGTATAGTTATGATTTATAGGACGCATTTGGATGGTTTTTACGGGGTAGAATTATCAGCCTTGAGGCTGCTGTTAGCCTGGAGTAGAGAGCATGCATTGTGGACACCGCAATAGCGGGCTTGTGTGATGTTTTCCGACGAGGCCAGGTTTATCTTGCAGTGTGATTCTCGCCGGACTTTCATATGGAGAGTGCCAGATACCCGTTACCACCAAGAGAACATCATTGAATAACACCGCTTCGGTGGTGAGGATTGCTCGTTTAGGTGGGGGGGGGGACCTGCATGTTCAAATTGGAATAATGGCAGGCCAAATCTTTCGAGACGTTATTCTGGAACTGCATGTACGTTTGTTTCGGGGTGCCATTCGGCGCAGTATTTGTGTTTATGCATTTGTGTTTACTCCCGTTCTCACCTTGCAAACATCGGAAACGAATGTCTTCAATCAGAGGATATCACCCGTATGGACTGGCCAGCATTGTCACCAAATTTAAATCCAGTAGAGCATGTGTAGGACATGTTTGACCGACGAGTTGCAGTCGGTCAACCACCTCCTACATGTCTACCGGAACTTCGGAGAACATCGCTTGATGTGTGACGTAATATTCCCCAAAATCAGATCAATAATTCGATACTTAGCGTGCATAGGTGCTGTACTGACTGTATTGCATTCTCTGGGAGATATACTATGTATTAACCATCATACAAAGCATGTAATATTGGGGGGGGGGGGTAATTTGTGCACCAGGGAGCAAAAATCGCAATTTTTATTAATGGTATCAAACATATGGCATCTTTTTTTTTTTTTTTGCTCTTTACCTTTTGTTTAATATACGGGCAATACAAAAAAGTCACATTTGTGTTTTGCTCTTCTGACTCTTTCTTTGCCTGAACGCATTTATCCTTAACTTATGGACATGAGTGTATATGAGTTTTATATAGTTCTTAGCAGGTTTCCTGAAGACTGATATTTTAATGTGTTCTTATATTTTTAAAAATAAATATTTACACCCTTTAAATTCTTGATATGTATTACTTTTTATTCACAATTCCTTTTAGTGCTCATTTGTATGCTTTTGCTCTATTTTATTGCTTTATTCTCTTTGTGTTTCTTTCCTGTTATATATTTTTATATATACACAATTCATAACTAGTCAATATAGTGAAAGTATTAGCCACAGTAGTACTATAGCAAACTCCTGACCTTAGGAACCAGGATTACAGTTTTAAACACAAAGTTTTGTGGCTGGCCAACCTTCACCTGTATTTGCCAATACTCTGGGCTATAGGGAAAGTAAGAAATGTTAAGAGAATGTTTAGCTATTACAAATAAAACCACAATCTGTTAATGTAAAAAGATACAATTATAGCCTGTAATAGCTACTAGTATATTTTATAATTAATGCTAAAAACAATTAGATGAAAATACTTACCACATGAGTACAGCAATAACCATTTTTCCCACATGATTCTTCAGTTGCATTTAGTAGTATTTTTATGGCTCTTTATGTTTGTCTAATTGGAGGTTTTATCCTCTGCAGTGAGCATTTTCTGTAAATAAACATTTTATTTTCTCTTTTTAAACCCATTTACCTTAACATACCTCAGTGAACAACTCCAAATTTCAAGTCCTAGTTTACAAACAGATGTTTGAAAGTACTTATTCCTTTTTTCGACTTCTAAACGAGATGAAATGCTGTATTTTTCTCCTACTTAACAAATATTTGAATGTCTTGTTATTGTTAACTGTTTCACTAACTCATTTTATGTCTGTAAAAATAATTTTTAGTTATTTAATTTGTTAAGTATCAAGGTGTTTGTTATTTTTTGCAGTACGCTGTATATAAAAAAAGTGGTTCTCTTTATGTGTGTAAATTTTAAGCTTCTTATTTTAAAAAAAATGTTTAATGAGACAAAAACTATGGCATTAAATTATTTTGCCTTCAAATTTTAGTTCGATTTATAACCATAAAATCCACATTATATGTCTTCCATCTTACTACTAGGAAATTTCATTAACTTATAGGAAGAGACTTACAATTTAATATATATAAAAAAGAATCATTTCATGTGTGCAAACTGCTGTTTAATTCTCAAAAACATGTTCTCTTTAATTGTTTCAAAGAATACCTAAGAGAATACATAAAATATGTTAAAAGGCTTATTTTCAGGAGTAGAGAGAGAAATATATATATCCAATTTATGCTAAAGGTGTAGAAATATTCATTTCTTAGAGGCATATTCTGGGGATTTTATGTTAAATATGTTTCTTCTTATTCAAAAAGGAAATTGATTTTTAAGCAGTTTGTTCAATATTAAGATTTTAATATACCACTGATACCGAAAATAACAGTGTTAAACGATAGATGGAATTAAAGTTTTCTTTGTATCTTTAATCAAAATGTTAAATATCCTTTTGATTTGCATGTTTTTATGCAAACAAAGCATCTTGGAAAAAAAATTATTTTTAAACATGCTTTCTCTCTCTCTCTCTCTTTTTTACAATAAAAGGTTGTTTTTTTTTGTTTGTTTAGACACATTATTTCGATATGATAGCTATCTTTAAAATACAAAATTTCGGTTGGAACTAGGATATTTTGGGGAAACTATTTAATGCATTTATATTTATATTCCTTTAATTCCATTAACTGAAACCATTATTATTTGAAAAATCTACTTAAAACTAATATTTCACTTTAAAAACATTTTTACGTTTTATTTTCAAAATAGCAATTGTAACTGTCTGTTTTGAAACTTCCGTATGTAGACTGTAAGAAACAACTTGCATGAATAATTAATAATTCAGCTTAGTTGTTTATAAGTATATTATTTTGCAAATCAAAAATAGTTTATTCCTTCCTCAAAACTATTTAGTTTTAATGTTTTTGAGATGAAATTTCATGGTAATAGAGATTTTAAAAATGAAATTCATTGCAAGGATTTATTCATTACTTTAATTGTTCAAAGTCTGACTCTGGTGATTATGTCATCAGTTCTGGTCATAATCAAAATTTGTAACTTTATCTTAGAGCAACAAATATAATAATGTAAATGTACATATAAATGTGAACAAAATAGAAGATTCCAGTGCTACTCATATATGGCTTATTTGTTCATTTAACATTTGTTTTGAATATGTCAATGGATAGTGTATTTTTAGACATATATCATGGACTTATTTTGGATAGTATTTTCAGCTAATTTATAATTATGTGATGAATATTACTGAAAATGGTGAAATTACGCCTTTAAGCAATGTGATGAAGGATTAATCAAAATTAGAAGCAATAATGCTATAAACGAAAGTGCATTAAAGAATTGCAATTTTTTATTATTTATTTTTTGTACTGAATTTATATTGATAACATGGATTTTGTACTTGGTGGCACTTTGAATGGCAGTGATACGTTTTCTCATAAAAGTGTTAAAATGAAGGATTTTTTAAAAATCGGAAAGTGATGCAAACTTGTTCTGCAATAAAACATTTAAAGACATTAAAATTTTATATCAGAAGATTCATAAATGAAAGTTGAATGCTTGTTAAATGTTATTTTCAGAAATTGTGAACATACAAATTTCTTATGTTATTATTAAGCCAAATGTACTTGAGTGGAAAATCTAAAATGCAAATATTTAGAAGTGCAATAAAAGTCATTCTCTTAATTATTAATCTCTTCATAATATAGAAATATTTATATGTGATTAGAATGTTTGAACTCTATAGGAATTTTTTTTACTTATGTACTCATTTTACAGATAATTTCTATTATTTAAACTAAATAATTATACTTTCTTTCTGTATTTGAAAGGTAAGTAGAAAGATTGTATGTGGGTAAGTTGGATTTATCATAATCCCTTTAATTTTTTTCTGGAGTTTTTCATTTATTTGTATCTTTGAGGATTTCAAATGGATTGATTATAGTACAAAATGTGTATTTTCACCTATGTTAGTGAAATAATATTTTATGTATGTAATTTATTCTTGTTTTGTAAGTTTCACTTTTTTTTTATTTTTGAATCACTTTTTTAATTTTTTTTTCTCCTTTTTTATTTTAATCTGATTTATTTTTCTTTTTATAATATTGTACAACAGTTAATTTTATTCTTTACCAATGTTTGCCTTTTTATATTTTTGTAGTTAACTAGATATTTTATTATAGACTCATGTTATGACTAATCACATTATCAAATATCAAATATTTTGCTACAAGACATATTTTTTTTATCATGTGGTAAATTTATTAAGAAAAAACTGACTGGAGGGGGGAGTTAAAGTACTCACAGATTTCAACAATTTGGAATACTTATGCCAAATAAATTTAAGTGTAAGCACTTTGTGATTTTCATAAATATCAAATATTGATAAAAGTTTTACTCATATTACCTATATATATTACCCATTTATATAAATATATAGTCATTAATAAAAAAATAATGATGCATCTTCATTACTCATTTTTTTTTTTTGCTATCAAAAAATATTTCATTTTGACTTTGTCTTTTGAAATTTTATTTGTTTCACTTTTCTTCCAATATTAAAAAAATTTACTTTTCTCCTTTTACTTTTGTTATATGAGAATGTTATTTTTACTCAGCAAAATGTTACATTAAACTCAGATTATTGCAATACTCGTTCATTAAATATGTTTCATAAATAAACTCATTTAAGATATCTGAACATGTTGGTATGATCAAAAATCACGCATTTATTTTAATCTGAGATATTTTTGAATTAATTCTAAAAAAACAGAAAGTTTTAGCCTTTCAATTACTGAAAGTAACCATTTAAGTTTTTGGATATGGGCCTTAAGATGTCCTTATAATATTCTAAAATTAATTTTAAATGGCATATTTTACCTCACATATATATTCTAAATTTTCCCATTAATGAATAAAAAGGAACACATACCTTATAAATGTTGATAATTTTAAGATATATATGATCATTTCTTATATGAATATGGTACATAAAATTTCAAATGCCTTCATGTAAATATTTAATAATTTTTTTTTTTACTTAATGGTAAAAAAGAAATAAATCGCAAATTAATTTACTGTTTTTGATGAGAAAAAAGGTATCTCTGACATGTTTGGATAACTTAAAAGTGAATGAAGTGAAATATATACTAAATATGGTATTTTATGCTGAACATACATCATATTATTGATGTTAAGTTTTAAAATATTGCATTTGTGAGTTGTCTTTGAAATTTTATATCTGTATTTCTGTTTATATATTGTTACTCCTTTACATGTATATACCAAAATGACTTCTGATATTTGCTCAATAAGGTTTTTTGCTGCTTTATATTTCTATTTTCGGGAATTAGGATTATATCTTGATATTAAATAGTTGAAAGTATGAATGTAAATGGAATTCATTTTGAAATTGGAATTATATTATTTTAGAATTCTCATAAAGTTTCAATGAAAATGCTGTCAAGAATAAATTCAAAGTATTAACATTAAATGTATACAGGGAGGCTACAGTTGAACTTTCTATAAATATCATCTTACAGTTAAAACAAGTTAGCGGGTTGTCACCGAATTTGATATATGAACTAACTATATGACAGGAGCTCGATGATTTAAAAAGAAAAAGTTTAAAAATATCCCCTAGGTGGCACGTTTCGTAGAAACCCATAAATTTACCTTAGAAAAGGACGGACTCGCATGGAATGCATAAACAATTTGAACATTCATTGAACAAGTTCTTAGTTGTCATGTCATCAAACCACATTAAATAAGGGTATAACAATTAAAAGCAGTATGCTTATGCTGAAGGGGAAAAGTAGTCCAGTTTTCTAAAGTTGTTGCTAATGCCACCTGTCTGGCATAGCCAGATCGAGGCCCTCGAAATTCATCAGGGCATCGGGCTAGATTGTCTTTAGCCGTAGTTTTGAGCACCATGCAGGTGACAGTATGATTTGGCTCGGTTTCACCCCAATTTTGAGGGAGTACACCCTGGGAGTGGTCAGGAGTCTCCCACCTCTCTTCCCTTTCCATCAACCTCACAAGAGGACTTGCGGCTCGATGGCTATTTAGAGTACCCCCATGACGTGAAGACACTATACATTTACAAACATCCATGCTTTCTCCGGGATTCGAACCCAGGCCCTACGGAACAGCAGTCAGCGTCGCTAATCATTATACCGGATGAACGACTTGAAAAGAGGTACAGATTATAATCTGTATGTCACAAGCGGAACAAGTGCGTGTTCAGGATTAGTTAATGAAAGTTGCTCAAGTTTTAAGGTGATGGATAGTGTGTGTTCAATATTATATCTTAACTGGTTTGGTGCAATTTTTTGTTCATGAAGTGTTATGGATTCAGCCGATGTCGCAATATTTTCCCCATAAACAGAAAAAAAGTTTTAAGAGTTGAATCCCGAAATTGTTTTAGAACCGATAGTATCCTATGATTTTCTCTATTTTACACTTTGCTGTTAATAAATCTTGTTCTGAATTATTTAAATTACTTATGCATTTCGTGTAGATCGTTTCGTAACTAGTTTTTTAAATACCTTGAATGCATGTATTGATGGTAATCTACTCACTCGTTTTAGCTTTGAGATGCTGCTTGTGACGAAAGTTTAATTACAACAACTTGTAATATAATTATTAATAATTTTAGCATTATTATATTTCAGTAAAGAATTATGAGCTTTTGAAAATGCTTTTTCATTATTTGTGCATATTTGAAATTTTCTAAAAGAATATTTTCAATGTGTATCTCTTTAGTGCAAAACCAGTTGTATTGATTTTTTGAATTTCATCTTATACATTTTATCTACTTTATATAAATATCTTCATTAAAATTTAGAAGCACTTTATCATACGAGATGTGTGTACAAAAAGTGTTCAATCTTTAGTCATTAAAAAAATGCTCCGATTCAGATATAACAATCATATACTAATCTTCGAAGTAGCCTCTTGGACTGCTACGCACTTCTCTCAACTATTCTATTATTCTCAAGTATTCGAATGCATCTTTTTTTTTAGATGGTGCACAGCTAGTCTGATGCATTGTGAAAGATGTCTTTTCTGGATTGAAGTTGGACAAGAAATTCTGATTCCTACTCCGTGGGAATCATCAAACATTACACAAAATGTATTGTATTAGTGATGCTAAAAAGAAGAAAAAAAACGTCTTTTTTCTTTTTTCCCAAAAATGAAATCCGATGGTGCTGACTTACATTTGCAAACTCATCGGCGAGTCTGCCTATGACTGACAACTTATGTAGGTAGAAAAAAAATTGCAGATGCGCATTAGGAACGTTTACATACTATCACTAAACTAAGTTTAATTTGCTTAAGCATGAAAAACTATGGTTGGATAACTTTTAGACACACCTCGTATTTGTATTTATCATCAAGCTTTTATTTGGTCTATAAAATGATAATACTCATCATGTTTGCATAAGTGTTAAAATGCGCCTAATTATATTTATAAAATGTATCATCTCTTTTAATTATTGCTATTTTTATCAAACAATTTCTTTATTGTTCCTTGAATTCCTTAAGGGATTTTGAATATTATAAACAATATTAAATGGTATTCGAAGTTCTACTCAAACATATGTTGAAAACTAATTTTTCAATGAATTTGTGGTGCTGTATGTTGTTGAATTAATCACTTGCTTAAGAATATTTTCTGGATATCAATATTGAATTATGTTATATAAATTTGGTTGTGCCAAAAATTATTCAGTTGATTTTGTACATTGAATAAAAACAGTAAATTTAAGAAAGTGTAGGAGTGCTTTGCTTTAAAATTTGTGGTGTATTGTTTATATAAAAAGCTTAACAATAATGTTTGTGTGTGCTATCCATTGTGGTTAATATCATTGTCTGTAATACTTGACAAATATATAACCATTGATTATTCAGTTAGATGATGCATCCAATATTTGAGATCTGATTTTATAGATGTAGGAAAGAACTTAATGAGTTTTTGAAAGGTTTATCTCTTTCACATACCTGTATGATGCATAACTCTTAAACTTGGTAGTGCTTTGATTTGCTGATTTGTTCACATTTCAGTTACCTGGAATATATGTTTTGACATGGTCACATGGCTATAATGTTTTTCACAAAGCAATAGTTACTATTTAAATTTTAGATAAAATTGCTTATATATCTTCTATAAATAACATTATATGTGATCTTTAAATTATTTCTTATAATAGATTTTATTAGCCTTAGATATATGAACTGTTACTGGATAATATTCAAATTATAGTTTTTTAGCTTTATAGAGCAGAATGAACGTACTTTGATGAACTTCTTTCAATTGCTACTATAATTTTTGAAATAAAGATATCTCATGTCAAGGTAGTTTTATTAGTGATAATCTGATGTATTGAGGTATATTTTTAAAAAACTGTTGCTATGAGAAGCTGTTATATTGTTCAGATTTTATTTCTGTTAGTATCTACTGTGAAGACTTTCTTTTTTATAGCTATCATATAATGAGTTATTTTCATTCATATATACTAAGAGTTAAAGAATTTTATTGTGATATAGTTCGAGTGATTTCATTGATCATGGACCTTATATTGTTGTTCATATATGTAATTATTTCAATATATCAATTCAGAATGAAAATTTTAATTATAATTTAAAAGATCATTGTAAAACTATATGATGATATCAAACCACAAAAGCATTTGTGATGTTGAAAATTGGATTACTTCTTTAAAACAAATGTTTTAATTGTGGCCTTAAGCTCATGGTTATTTTCTTCTAGGGAGAAAAATGTGCTTCTAGAGAATATATTTTTTATTTCTAACATAAGTGAAAATAAAATAATGCTATATTTTCAAAGTTTCTTAAAGTTATCTCATGTATAGTGAAATTATTTTTGAATTATATTTTTAATGCATTTATTTGTGAAACTTTTTATATAGAAAACTATTACTAAATATCCGTCCACTGGAATTTATTTAGTAACTCATAATAACCAAATCTTTTATTTAAACTATAAAATTATTTTACTTATTAATTTTTGAGATATTCAATACTTTCTAAATTCTATTTCATTCCTATTCTATTTATTTTTTGAGACACTTGCATACAGTGTGTTGGCTTCCAGTATATGCATTACATTTTAAGTAACTTTTGAGAAATAGTTTATCGAAATAACCATAATCTACCTATTTCAATTATATTGAAAGTTATTGGGAAGTTAATTTTAACTAAGACCCTTACTAATTTTTTCTGAATATTTTTGGAACTAATGATTGAATTCAATGGAAGTTAATACGCTCTTTAGACCATTATATATATAATGGTATATATATATATATGCAAAATTAAGATATTTATATATATTAATTTTGCAACAAAAGGTGATCAGATCTCATAATGAGAAAATTATTTTTAAAAGTTACTTAATTATTTCATTATCATCATAGTTTAGTTAATTAAAAAAAAATTTTAATCAAATTTCTTGGAAACTTATTAGTGTAAAGACCATTAAACTATTTTCTATGTTTTAAAGGATTTTCTTCAATTTAAAGATTGTGTGTACATTAATAATGAATAGTGTATTGCTGTCTCTTTTGTCTGAAGTTGCTATAATTAAATAACCTTGTGTTCAAAATTATTACATTTCTTAAAAATTATTGAAAAATTATTAATTGTTTAATTAGAATCTGCTCTCTTTTTTTATGCCTTTGAACTATAATACCTAACCAGTGGCGTAACTGAGAAAGTTAAGCCCCCCCCCCCGGCATAGTCAGGTTTTGGGCCCCAAGCCAGATCTTACAAAGGAATAACTTGGTGGAAAATCATAACATAGCATAGGCTTTGGGCCCCCTAGAATCCCCCCCCCGCGATGCGGGGGTGTACGTTACGCCACTGTATCTAACATTGTCATGTATTATCAATGTCTTAATTTAATAGAAAAGCTCAAAAAATACGTGTGTTATACTCTTTTTTAAAAAAAATGTGTATTGTGTGAATACAGAAGAATTTAGATATTTCGTATTATGTTAATGTGGCAAACGCATTCTTTTATTAATTAATAATTAAGGCATGGTGTTATATGAAAAAAAAGGCACGATTCCTAGTATAAAATTTATCTGTAGTATCTTCTATTTATGTTTTTCATAAAAATGTTCATTTCGAAAAATGTTTGAACAAATATAAGTTATTGTTTATTTTCTCTTTTTTTTTCAAATTAAATGTTCATTTGAATTAAAATGTGTACTTTAAAGCCTGATGACTAGATTACAATATAACCGAGAAAAAATTATATATATATAAATTCATAAACTTCGTTTTTATTTTTTAAATCTTTTTTCCTTCACTTCTGTGGATTATTTTATTTATTTAATTATTGCATTTTTCTGACATGGAAAACTGTTTGATAATTTTTTTTTTATCTAACGATATTTAAAAGTTAGAAACACTTAAAAATATTTTTTAATCTTAATCTCAGTGTAATGAAAAATCTTAAGTTTGTGATTTATATCACCACTTGTTAGTGTTCTTTTATTTTTGAATTTTTTCATGTACATAACAATAAAATGGACAATTTTTGTTAATAATTTTTCAATTTATTATTTCTTTCTGATTTTTATGAAAAGTTCTTTATTATCGTCACATGCTATACATTACGAATATATATCTTTCCTGGGTTTAAATAATACTGGAATGTTAGATTATATATGAGCATTTTTTATAGACAATTGATCAGCTTTTTGTGTGTTATTATATGTAAAAAAATATCTAATTTGGTTTTATGTTTTCTACTGAAAGACTGGAGATGGTGTATAAGTAACGTATCTTTTGCCTTTTAACCATGGTTTAAACAATTGTTTAATCATTATGTATTATTTCTGAATGGAATGTTGGTATTGATATGATTTTGAAGAGTTGAAATTTGTTATAAATGCAGAGACTGATTTGATCAAATGTACTTGCTATTTTTTGTAAGAAATATATCGTAAAATTTTGAACAGTTGTGTTTCTTTCTTTTTGACTCTTTACATTTATAAATTTACTCTCAATACATTTGAAGAACAAACAAAAATTTTGATATGCTAAAATAATGAACAATCTTTTTGAAAAGTACTTTTCAATTTAATTTTGATAATGTTTCTGGATTTTTTTTAAATTCTCGTATCAGTTTTCATTCGATCAGCTGAGGGGATTATTACCTACGATATGATACACTTCTATATTGATGTTATTGTGAAATACATAGTTTCAGAATTATAATTTTTTGAAGAATGAGTTTTTAAAGCTTTATGGACTATTGCTTTTTGTGTGCTTTACCTCCTAAAATGTACTTCGTATTAGTTTCATTCTTGCTAATACAAATTATTCAATCGTGAATGAAATGTTTCCAAGTTTAACTAAAAATTCCGGGTGGGATTGGGAAGGGAAGGGAGAGCGGTGTACGAGGGTTTAAATGGAAGAAAGGAAAAATCTCGAAATACAGCTTATTAGGGAGGACCTTATTTGTTGTCTTTTGTCAAACTCCACATTTTACCACTGGAGGGAGGATTTTTTTTTCACACACGAGGGGATATATTCTCTCTGTCGCTTCATCAAAGCATTTAACCTCGTGAAAAGAATATGAATACTATTTTGGAAAAGAAAAACAAGGTGGAGGGATGCATATTTTCCGCCAACGGGAGAAATTATCTCCCAATCCTTTAAAAAAATATAGTTTTGTTTTTCCTTCCCTCTCCCGAAGGTCACTCTCGAACATAATTCAGCTGTTCGCACATACAGAAAATTATTTTTTTAAGGGGGTGGGGGAATTAAACTGATGCGGAGGCTCTTTGTATTACTTTTACTGTATTCCCTTTTCCTGCAAGTTTTCCCATCGTCTGTACCTGAAATAAAATACAAAGAGTGACTACTGTAAAAATGACATGAAAGAGAAGGACCGGTATTTGCGTCAGCTGAGCGTGAAGTTGATTGAAAGTGAGTTTGATAGAAAGACCCTCTCTCCGTTTTGAAGAAAGAAAACACAGAGTGAAAGCTCAAATAGCCATTTTAGTTCGACTGCCCGCGTCTGGGGAACCGATGCGTTAAAGGGAATGCGTTAGGAATTCTGTTTCGAGTGTTGACTGAGAGATTGGAATTTTAGTGTAAAATCTTTCTGCTAAATTGACTATGTAGGAGTAAATGGGCTTTATTTTGAGCTCACCGGGAAGTATTGATCTAGGGATAAAAGGAAGTTGCTTCTTTTATATTTTTCATAAGGCTTTATATTTTGAATACGGTGGATATTGTTGAGATTAGTCTCTGCGACAGATCCCTATATCTGGCAGGTGTCAGGACCGATCCTAGATAGACTGCTACCCACGTGCAAAGACCTGATGTGTCACACCTCTAGAGAATGTTTGATATTTTGACTAATACTTAACGTTGACGTTTTAAATTCATCTATCTGTTAAATATTAATAAAAACACACAAAAATCACTTCTTTCCTCTATTTTGTTTTTCTAAATTGTAAGGCTATTATCCAACTGAAAACTTTTAATTTTTCCAAATGCATATTGAATTTAAACACTCTTATGTCTTGCGAAATATTAACCATATTAGATATTTTCGTGAAGCAACTTTCGCAAAAATCATTTTTGAGACTCTTCGTAAAGCATCAATTCACCTAGGGTCGGTGGCAAGCAAAGAACCTTTTCTATTGTGGTATTCCCGGCTCTGCCACGAATTTCGCTATCAAATGAGGGATGTGGGTAAAGTCGAGACATATTAATGAACAATAGACCAACACACTGGGCACTAACATTCTATTTTTCTTAAACTATGATATGCTATCGGGATTTATTTTGATCTTTCAATAACTATTTACAATTCAGTATGTTTATTTGACTCATAAGTTTTGTTTTGAGAAATTTGTAGAAAATTTTTTGCTTAATCGGTAGAATTATATGCAGCCGCCAACGTGCGGTGCACGCGCGGCACACCTCCTAGGATCGGCCCTGGCAGGCGTAGAGAAGTAGATATTTCTTATACATGAGAAGTCTATTTTGTAAAGATAATTTTGATTTCTTGCCAATGATTTCGATAAGGGTGAATTAACTAGTCCAATATTTTTTGTAAAATTTCACCGAAACGCTTCTTTTTGGTGAGTTAGTCGTCAAGGGTTAGACCGAGATACGTTATATCATAAGACCAGTGAATTGATTGCTGGAAGAGGAGTCAAGGATCAGGGTTGGATATTGATCGAACTTTTCTGAAGATGATCGGTTTTGATTTATCAATGCTATGCCGTGTGCAACATTCTGTCGGAAGATTTTTCTTTCGTCGAGGCAAACACCTTCAGTATATGTTTTGTTCTTGAAACCTATGATAATCTAGTCAGTTAGTGTGAAAAGTTGGTGAAATGTTTTCGCACCGAATCCGTATTGGAAGTCAGGAATTAGATGATTACTATCACAGGGATCTCATATTCGGCTGAGTGATAATTGTTGTCAAAAACTTCCTAAATAGCTGATAGATTGCTAGTTATTCTAGTTCAATTTAGGTAGGATCAAAATCAGAACAATTTTCCATTCATGCGGGAAGTAATTGAATTGAAGGAATCTATTAATTGTGTGTGAGTGTGTGTGTGATGGAGTTAAAAGGCAGGGCTTTGAAGGCAATGTTCGTAGTTGCGTCTTTACTGGGAGGTCTTTTGTTGCCCATTTTTAATATAATATCCACTTCCTGTGTGACATCAGTGGTGTGACGTTGAGTCTTGAAAAGACTCTGTAGTATCAAGGCAGAAAAATTAACTTCATCTTTAGTACTGTAATTGAGACCCAAATGCCCTAAAATATGAGAGATATGGCCTTTTTATATTGCCTGGTGAGTTTCTGCAGACAATATGAAATCGGGGGTAGCGTGAGACAGAATTTGTTAGATATTGTTAGGTCCATGCAAAGTAAAATATGTATTCTGTTCATAGTTATGTCTTTAAAGACTTATTTAATAGCAATGATATAGAACAGTGGTCTTCAAACTTTTTAAACTCAAGGAGCCTCTAGAAATTGAAGGTGTTTTCGTGGAACCCCATTCCACATACATACTTTAAAGAATATATCTCAAAATAACATTTAAAGTAGATCAGTGTCTTATAAATGCTTAATATAATGTATCCATTAATAATATTAATTTGTGATCCAAGTGTCACCTACCCACGCATTATATTTTGCATACATATTTATAAGTGCCATTTTGCATACATATTTATAAGTTTTTTTTTTAGTTTTTTATTGTGACTCTTGGAACCCCTGGGTATGCCTCATTGGAACCTCAAGGTTCCATGAGGCAACCGAGTTTGAAGACCAGTATTATAGAAGATAGATTTCAAGATTCTCAATCAAATATATATTAAATACTCTTTAAATAAATTAATAAATATGAAAAATATAACAGTTATTCAACTTGTATTACAAGAAATATTTATTTCTCACAATGCTTTTATTACCTTCAAATTAAAGGGGTGCTAAACAATTAATATATATTTACATTTTTATGCAAAAAATGATATGAATATTAATTCACGTCATATATTGAGATACATGTATGATTTAATTATTTTAGTAATATAGCTTAGATTATATATATATCTCTTATTTTAGTTCTTATCCTGATTAGTTCAAATTTGTACCAATCATGGTACAAATAATACAGATTTTTTGGATTTACTATATTAGAAATTACTTTTTTTAAAAAATATTTGTGACAAAAAAAATCCATCTACATTTTAAATATTTTACTATGCCTTTTTTGAACTAGCAATCTTGCACCAAAATATATAGAAACATAAAACTCGATAATTACAAACGATAACTGCATAGTAATACTGCGATAATTACTGAGTACTGCATAGAACATGATTACTTTCTATTCTTCTAATTTTCTATATTCATATAATTAAAAATGTAATATAAATATAATAGATTATTATAATTTTATATTCTTCACTTAAAAGGTTCCATTGTCTCTCTTTTTAAATTCTATTAATTTCAAACATATTATTCAGATGGCGCAATAGTTATAGTTTGTATCGTGCCAATTGTCATTCCCAACGCAGCATTCGTTTTTCTTCATTAAACTCCTAGTTTGATTTTTTTATATTTTTGAAATTTTGAATTTTTAAGTAAAAAATGAATTATAATTGTTCATTTAAAACATATTTATGTTCTGTTTAAAAAACAATATATTTCTTATTATATTACACTTGACGAAACTTCAAGATTTACTGACATATCTTGCCAATTTTGTACCATCTTCAAATGGTGCTGGACTTATTTAATTTCATTTTCATATTGTTTTTATATAAATAAAAAGGACGCGCACACAATTTAAAAATCTAAATAATTAATCTATTTATCCATACACACACATATATATGGATAAATAAGAGTCCCCTCATGACTTTAGTACATCCACCTTATTCAACTAAACTTTTCTTTTCACATTTGAATTCTGAATAAGACTAAAATTTTGCTGTCATTAGGATAAAAAATAGATAATTTCTAAGAAAACTCTACAACTTAGTTTCTACAATGTGTGTTTATTCTTGAACATATTTAAGCAGTGGCATAGCTAGGAACCCAAAGGGCCGAATGCAAAAAAAAAAAAAAGAGGCGGGCCTTTCTTGGTTGGGTTTTATTAAGTAAAAAACTAAAAATATATGAATTTTTTAAATATACAAAGCTACCTACTACCTACATGTATGTGTACGAGTTTTCTTGTGGGAGCTTTAGTGATCCCCAAAGTTCGATCTGATACCACGATAGACCTCTTCCGGAACAACTGTGAAGAATTCAGGAACTGCCACAACCGGAAGATGAGAAATAACACAGTGGATAATAAAAAATTAAACAATAGCGAACAAGATTACAAATAATCATAGGTATTATGAAATAAAACGATATGGATAAAGAATAAAAGGTTTATTATATGAGGGTTAGACACCTACTAACAACAAATTAACAATTTGGCTTAAAAAAATTTTCCTAGCTGTAGTTTTCGCATATGTTTCAATAACTTCGGTTAAATACAGGTTGGATACGACTTTGCTTTCAATTGCTATAAGCGATAAATGTGGAGACGAGCCTGGGCGTACACAGTTTCTTAAATAATTTTTAATTTGCTAAATAATCTTTTTGCTGCTACAAAAGTGACAGGAATTGTGTAGAATAATAATGTTTCAGTGTAAATACTTTTGTTAGGTCGCATTCTAGCTCTCCGTGTTTGTTCATTATTACATAATTGGCGAACATTCTGTGCCTGGGCTAATTTAGGGAGAATTAGGTGGTAAATATTAAGAAATTGAAGGGGAAAGTTTGGTGCTATTATATTAGAATACTTATTTTAGAACTCGTCACACTGGTAACAAAGCTGTTTCATCTACATCTAGCAAAAGTGTTGGTCTTAGAAAATTGAATATTTAACACACTGTCAGAGGTGTATTTAATTGAGCTATTACTTCTAGTACCTTATTGAAAATAGTAATTATAAATATTTCTTTCCGGTTTCGAAATCGATGATCAGAAGCTAATACATCAAAAAAAAATTTGATTTCCTTTTGCCTTTTTTTCTTGAAAATGGGAATTTGTTTTATTTTCTTGCACTTTTACTAGTTTAGAACTTGAATGATTCGAAGTCGTTTCAATAAATTTGCATCATCAACGGTGGTATTTTTAACTGCAATAACTGTCGAATTTCCTTCCTCTGTAAAAGAGCAGAGGGGGGAGGGGGCAAAATTACATCATTCTATTGCAGATACGAGTACATTGCGAAATATTGAAACAAGAAACTAGCTTATTATGAATCATATTGTTATTAAGAATTGAATATAACCAGGAAGGAATTGCTTCATGTGTAGACATAATGTAAGATTTTTCATGGAACTTGAAATTTATTTTCAAGTAATAGCTTATAAAGAAAATGAAAAATTTGAAAATAATTTAAATATTTTTAATAAGAAAAAAATCTCAACACTGTGTAAACAACAGAAAAAATCCCTACAAGTTCGAAATTAATTTTAACTGAGTTGCAATGATTATTTGTAGGTGTGTTGCAACTTTTTATATTTATACTCCTATCTTAAATGTTGGAGAAATTATTGCAAGTTTTTCGATTTGGCTTTTTGGTCAGGTTTCGAAGGGACCCCTTGAGCTTGAGGGCCCTGGTGCAGGTCACCGCCTAGCCTACTGATAGCTATGCCACCGTATTTAAGTGCAAGGAATTTATTTATAAAATTAATACTATTGTCAAAATAAAAACACGCTTTTGGAAAGCTCAAGTGAGTGAGTAAGTGAATATTAACGTCGCACTGTTCAGCTGCAAGAGGGCTTTTGGCGCCGGACCTCGTAATTTTGAACCATAGTCAAGTGACGAGGACGACACCTGAACTGGCACTCCCTTCTCCTAACTACCACATCAACGGGAGGACGTTTGAGCTCTCGTCAGAGTTAACGTGCATCGTCCCCCTGCACGATCTGAATGAGTGAATGAATATTAACGTCCCTCTGTTCAGCTACACGAGGGCTTTTGGGGACGGTCCGCGTAATTTTGAACCATGGTCAAGTGACGCGGACGACACCTGAGATGGCACCCCTCTCCTAACTACCCCACCACACCAACGGGAGAACGTTTGAGCTCTCGACAGATTTTGCGTGCATCGCTCCCCTACACGGCGGGTCTTCAGTGGTACTGGGATCGAACTCATGACATGCTAGCTACGATCCGATGCCTAGACCACTCGGCTACCGCGGCCACCCTGCACGATCTGAGGTGGTACTGAGCTCGAACTCATGACATGTCAGGCACGATCCCATACCTTGACCACTAGGTTACCGCGCCCACTAGGAAAGCGCAAACATATTCAATTATGGCATTATAAAAATAAATAATTTCTTTTTGTTTATAAACTGAACATTATTGTGTATTAGCTTTTCAAAATTGCATTTTTGATATTTATTCTTCATAATTTTGTTCTAATTTTATTAAATAATCGCCTTATATATCCATCGTTTTTTCGGAATAAATATGTTTCTTTAATTTATTGATATCCTTAAGAGATCAATTTAAAATTAATTCGGTGTTAGAAAGTATTAACTACAAAACCAATGAAAAGGTATTTTATTTATTTATTTATTTTCTCCACATAATGTATGTTAGCATCTTTTATAACAATAATTAGCACATAGAGTGTCGGTAGCAATACAAGTAAGGCTGTGAATGCCATGGAGAACAGACCAGCTGTTCTCCAATTTCCAACTTACAGTTATTGATATTTTGTTTTAAGCTCAACAGGTTCTTTAACTCATTTGAAATACAAATGTCTTCTTGTACCATGGTTTGGGTAAAACTGCCATCACATTCCATAACTTTTACATTTTACTGAAACAATTTTACAATTGCACAGAAAAAAATGTATTAACGATGGATCCAAACTTAGCATTCTTTACCGCTTTCTTTCGATACCTTTTTAAAGCTCTTTTTCTTCCCTAGACGATAGCACTCGTTTCGAAATTTTTGAAAATAATTAAGAAAAAAATACTTTTTTTTATTTATATAATAATCTTGAATAAAAGACCCATTTTGTCAATTATTAGCAAACATCTTGTTTACTTCTGAAATTAACCTGACATTCTTGTATAATATTAAAAACTGATCTTTTTTTTTGATAACACATTTTCTATCAAACATTTGAAAAATAGTCGTCTTGATAAATATCATTATCGATCATTTCGAATTGATCCAAATCTTTTTTGGGCTTAAAACTTACATCTTTAGTTTCTAAGTAAACGGAATTACTTATTAAATCCATCGTAACTGGTGTTTTAGACTCATATTGAGTGGTTCTACCTTTGTTATTTAGCGTTAAATCAGTGGAATTCATTGAAGAATTTCCTGTGAGCCTGAGGGTTGTACTATTGGATTGATTTGTTTGTTGATCGCAATCTTCCGGTACAGATGCTCTTCCTGGTAAACTCATTTTTCTTCCGAATTTCTTTGCGCCGCTTCTTAACCATGCTTCTGAAGCACTATTAAACGCGCTTGGCCCAGATAGAGGAATTTGTGAATCTATTGGCTCAGCATATATGTGAGCGGTATATATATCACCACCTGCACTTGCCGTTGACAATTTTGGAAAAACAGTTGATGTTTCAAACGGTTGTGCATACACAGGATCAGTATCCATTGGAGGGATAGGCAAATGCGGAAGGGCTGAACTTGGCTTACGAGGTTTTGTATTCGTTGGATTATGCCTCAACTCTATAAGATCTTCATATGTATTTGCTTTGTATTGTTGTTCTTTGGATCCGTCATGGTATAGTATAGAGTCACTTACACCGACATGAAACACAGTAGAGTTTATCTTTGATTGTCGCCTGTAAGAGAGAAACAAAGATAATCTTTCATAAAAGCTATGTTATACTTTTATTTATATTTTATTTTTTGTGTATTTAAGTTTGAAGGCAAAGGAATGAAAGTGCAAAATCATTAAAGTATCTGAAAGAAATCGTTACCTTTTCTTTAATACCAAAAAACACATTGCCAAGCAAAGGATACAAATGGCTGTTGCTGCACCTACTGCTACAGCTGATACTAAATAGAAGAAACATAACAAAATCAAATCAAGTTTTCAAAATTTGGTAAAAAAAAAAGTTAAATAATCTCCTTACTCAGTTTTTGAGCAATCATATGTTTCTTTGATATGCAATATTTATAGAGTGATCGAGAAGTTTTTAATGTTTGTCATCATACCAAGTCGAAAAATATATTATAAATAGAACAGGACGAATTAATTTTTGCCTAATTATTGTCAATAACATGTTGTACGGACAAATGCTCTATTTTTTGTTCCTTTTTTTCTTGTCAGCATCATTTTCAAATTTTAGGTCAATTGGTGCTATCATATAATATTCAAAACTTTTGTAAATTTTCAACATGGGACATTTAAATTTATTTGTAGATGTGCTGAAGTACTCTTTATAGACCTGTACAAGTAAGTGTCTTTTGTTTTTTAAATTTTATTTTTCATATCAGGATTTCTCTAAATATATTTTGCATTCTTGAAGTATGAAGTCGTGACACCGAACATAAAAAGGATTGAAAAATCATGTTTCAAGAAAAATAACTGACAGTTCAAATATTCATAATAAATTTCATGATAATTTTTTCTTTCTTTTCTTGTAAACTTGCACCATTAATGTTGTTTATATTATCATCATGAATTTGTATTTATCAATTGCAAGTTAACTGCAAATTGGCGTAAAAATTTTAAAAATTTCATTTCTGTTATAAACTATTACATTGATATTTATAAGATGGTTTTAGTTTACAAAAAATCAAAATAGCATTTTATGAATTTTTTCCCTTACTGAAACATCTTGTAAAATATGTATTAGCTGCAAAAATCATAAAATGGTGAGCTGAGATTTAAAAAAAAGTACTCTTTTTGCTAATTAAGACGGATAAAAACAGCAAATGTTTTCAACTCTTAGGTCACATTTAAATTTTTTTACTTAACTAGATTTTTCTTAAATTTTTTTTTTAAATGAAATCTTATAGCTTTATGCTTTGAAATATACTTACACAATATTGTACTTGGTGTCCACTCACTATTCCATGTATCAAATTGTGGTGTCCCTAATAAAAAAAGTTAATTATAAAAGCATAGTTATTTTCATAGCAATGTAAGAAGGTAATAAAATTTTTTGCAATGCAATAAATATAATTATGTTTACGCAATCAAGTATAATTTTAGTATACTTGTTCTAAGTATAAGTGAATTTGTGAAAATTAATTTATATAATCACAATGAAATTAAACTTGTGAACAATACTCGTAGATTTGATTTATATTTTAATATCCATAGCTAAATCTCGATGTAATTTGAAAAATTTGCATGAAATTTACTAAAACACATTCATTTTATTTCAATATTATATTCCAATAACATCCTAAACATGTACAATTTTTTTATTTTAAAACTTATACATTTTGTTTTGATGACACATATGTGGCGCAATTCTTCGGTGGATATTAGAGAGACTTATACAACTATTTTAGAGACAAACTTATTGTTCTAACAACTTTTAATAGATTTATGTATTTTTCAACTCTCTATAAGGACAGTTCATCCGTATTAAAGTAATTTTCTCTTGTAGCTTACTAAAAAAGCTCAAATCATTAAAATCAGAATAATTGTACTGCATGGTAGCTATTTTTTTCTTTTCATATAGAAATGAAAGGTGTGAGCTTATATAATGTAAAAGTATACTATACATACGTACTTCTACAAACAGCAGTTGTATAACTCCATGAACCATTTGGCAAGCACTGTGTGACAGCAGGTGATCCTTCGATATGATGATTTGTTTGGCAAATTAAAACTCGAATCGAAATTGTTTCATTCAGAGGTACCCATTGTCCCCCATCATTAGCTTCCAAATTCGAAGGATCACAAATTATCTCTGTAAAATGTTCATATATAAATAATTTACGAAAAAATTTAAGCTCAAAATATCAATTTAAAAAAAAGGAAAATAACGCAAAATAAAACTTTTTTGATACATGTAATAAGAAAAAATATCAGATGTTCTTAACTCGAGTTATATTTCTGTTGTGACGTTTGAGATAAATGTAGGTAACGTGATATTTATTAATTTAAATATTTAGTTTTTTTACGTCACATCTATTAATTAGAAGCATATACATTGAAGCTATTAAAAATATTGTGGAGGGGTCATTAGAGTTCAATTTCTGTGGTTTGTGAGGGAGGAGGTTGCGTCCGTTCTCAGCGAAGTTTTCAAACCGTCTCTTCTTTCTACCCTCTCTAGGGTCTTTTTAATGGTAGCGGTTGGCATCTTTATCCTCAAGTTACATCCAGTTCGTGGGCGAGCAAGGGGTTCTTCGAGGTGTTAAAGGTTGCCGGGGTGATGTCCAAGACAAGACCGCTCAATATTTTAAGAGTGCATTAAACGTGGGGATCAAATCCACAAAAAGAAGCTGATTTACAGTTGTGTGTCGGGAAACGTTACTCTGTTCTCTTTTTTTGCTGTATTGTTGACAAGGTATTTTATTTTAGTTTCGAATCCTGGCAACAAATTATAGTAGGGAGTTAATTACTTCGATTTTTTAAATCCATAAAATAAAATAAATTCAATGCACATTTAAGAAAATTTTAAGAAAAAATTTCTTCTATTATTTATTTGATATAATTCTCATTCTTTTAAGTCGAACAATTCTATTAGAGATTCAGTTGTACTATTGTTAGGTACAGGTGGTATGATTTCCTGTTACTTTCTTTTTGTTAGTAAGATTCTTGTGATTTTAAATTAATTTTGAATTTGAATTCTTTTTTAATGGAAATTTTCAAAACGCAGTTAAAAAAATTGATAATTTAGTTGAAAACTTCTAAAAATTTTTAAAAGACTTGTTTGTTTATAAATATTTTCTATAATATATTTTTAAATATGATAAATGGTAAGAATGTGTTTTTGATTCTGCGTAACGTTATTCAAAATTAGTTAAGCTAGGATTTTAAATAAACATAAGGAAACTTGAATAAAGATTTCATTGTAACTTTTTTTTTTTTACATTTTAATTTTAAATTTCATGTAGTAATTTATTCTTAATGATAGACTTTTCATATTTTTTTTTTTACTTTTAAAAGGATTTTTGAATGTGAAAATCTTATTTTATGCAAGTTTTTCCTTTTGAACTTCAAGGTCGCGGGGTAAAGGTGCCACCACATAGGGTCTGCTCATAAAGTCACTTTGATCCTGAATAAAAGCGCTCTAAAGAAATTTAAAAATTATTTTATTGTTCGATAAATTGAACTAGTCTCGATCCTCTTGTCGCATTTTTGCACGTGTTTTTTTCTTCTTGAAAGGAGATATAAAAGCACATTGCGATTATTATTGTATTTAAAATTTAGAATTAGTCGAGAATGATTTTTCTCCATAGTCAATTCGTGGAGTCAAAACTGCTGGCTAAAAATTGAGAGAAGCAATAACGAAAGAACTGCCGGGAAATATTTAAAAAAATAAAGCATAAATTTTACGTTTTTAATTGTATCACTTTGTATAAGTTTTTAATAGTTAGAATTAATACTAGTTTGTAAATTATGAGTAATCAAAACATTATCTTTTTATTGAGTAATCTGTTCCTCTCTGAACTTAGAGTGATTTAATAACAAAACCTGTTATGAAATTTGAAAGAACAGTCTCAATTCGAATAATGTAATTTAAATGGAAAAGCGCTGAGACGTCCTAATTAAGAGTATAACATCTGTATGTTGTAAACAATCGTGAGTAATATATTAAATTGAACATGTAAACAAAAGATATTATGTATTTTTGAGAATAAAAGGAAAAACTCACACAAATTAATTTTAAATTTGAAAAAGAGCTTGTTTCATAAAAAGAGGCACATTGCTAAGTTTAGTGAAAAAATACATTTAAAAACTCCGAATATAAGGTAGGATTAGTTAAATGCTTATTATCAAATTCATTGCAAACTGTGTGGGAACAAAATTAGCTGAGATTTTCCTCACTAGATGGCTGCACGAATCTTAGCCAAACCTAGTGTCTTGCAGTTTAAAAGAACGATCAGAAATGTTTAATTAATAATAACTCCAAAAATTGTTATAATAAATACATTAAAACAATGCAAACAAATCATTGCAAATTTCTGAACCTTATTCATTAGTTTATTATTTTTGTATTATTTATTTTTATACAGGGACGTTTCAAGACACTTTGAGGCCCTGGGCCCAGAGAAATCTTAAGATTTTTGAGGCTCTGGGCCCTTATGAAAAAGTAGGCCCTAGCTGGGATCTTTAACAGTAGACAGTATATAGCATGTATTATCAAATACCCGTTCAAAGAGTAATTTGAAACAAATAAATGAGCACGACTCACAATCTCAAAAACTTAGGCACAAACCAGCTCGACCGATGACTACAGTTCGACTAAATGAGTTAGTTGAATGATTGTTTATGGTATTAAGCCTAGGTCTAGACATGGACAACAGTCATCGTACAATAATACAGTCTTACCACTTTTGCCAGTTGACATGCAGCTTGAAATTCCCTATTTTTCGAGAATATATACGGGAATAATATTTGACCATTAAAACTACCTCGATCATGATTTTATTAGGACGGAGTCAAGAACGAAACGAGGCCCCTACCAAGAGCGAGGCCCCGGGCACGGGTCCAGGTGGCTCATGCCTTAAGACGTCTCTGTATAGTAGTAATTAATAGCTAAATGTAATTATGATTTAACTCTAAACTGAGTATTGGGGGGGAGGGGTGACCACTTCGTGTGTGACCACCATTTTGTGTGTGTGACCACTTCGCCTTAGCTGCTGACTGTTGCTGTTTGTTTCTAATCTCGGGAAATAAAACCAAAGAAGCTGGAACTGGTCATCGCGTGTTATCTTTTTTACTCATGCAACCTTGCCACATATATATATATATATTTGATATGATATTCCTTATCCAGAATCACAAGAGAAGAAAACCGTTAAACAATAGTAAAAAGATAACTTTCTTTTTAAAAAATTTAGGACTTTAAATTTCGTTTCCAATAACTGTGATACAAAATTAAAAGTTAAACTAAATGTGAATATCATTTTAAATATACTTACGAGAACAAATATTGAGGTTTCCCCAAGTCCCATTTTCGTCACATTCTCTAGGCCATGATTCTACTGCTACAAAACCTTTGTCACATGTTATGTGCAATTTTGATCCATATAAGAAACCACTAGGCAGTATCCCTTTTCCATGTGGAATAACAGGATTTGGATCACACTTTATAACTGAAAAAATTATATGGTTAGTTATTCTCAAATTAAAAAAATATTGATCATTTAATACTTTACTGTTAGTAAAAGAATGTTTATTTTATAAATATATTATTGGAAAGAAAAATTTTTTTATACTATTCAGGTAGTTCAATATTTCATTATTGGTAGAAATATGTCTATATCAGTGGCGCACACAAGGGGTGGGGGTTCCTCAAGCCCTTGATTTTTTTTTCAATTGATTCTAATCCTGTGTATATATCACGTAAAATTTAATTAAGTATTTATTATTAATAATTAATTTTATCAATTAATGCTACTTATTTTTAATATTGTTCACAATCAAATTAGTTAGGTTTAGCATGATGCGAGAATAGTGGATTTTTGACCCTGGACCCCACACCCCATCCTTTAAAAAATTCCTGTGTGCGCCGCTGGTCTATATAAAACATATAATTTAGAAGAAAATAAAAAAATTTTAACAAAGCAAATTTTAAATATCTAACATATCCTAGTGTGAACCACACTAAATTATTTACGGGACTTTTTGTAGCGTCAGAACATTCGAGTCCTGGACAACAAGTTTAATAGAGATTAGTAATAAATTATTTCGTATAATTTTATAGGTATCATATTTTTAACGGGGTTGTAGGTTTGTTTAAACTCCAATTTAATTTTTCTTAATATCACTTGACTCTTTAGGAATAATATGGCTCTTATTTTAAAAAAATACAATAGAGAAATCATCTCATTACTTACAGTTTCTTTTATATAAGAGCATAAAATTAGAAGATTTTAAAAAGGACTTTTTATAAAATTATTTTGTGACACAAAAACTATTACTTAATGCTTATACTTTCTCAATATAATCAATTTAATTTGAATATCATGCATAAGTTAACTGTCAAATAGGCCAATGAATAATTCTATTTCTTTTTTATTGCAAGTGTGAAAATAGACCATTTGAATTTTAATGTTAAAATTATGATAAATGATAGATGGACCTTTTATGTAGCAGCTTTTCTAAAGCCCCATCTTTTTTCATTCAGGTCCTATATGATTATAATTAGATCGAAATTTGTTCTTCTATCCTCAAATTTTAAAGTTTTTTTATCCAACGTCAAAAATGTCACGTATATATTTTGTAAAAAAGTTGAGCATCTAAACCTGCATATATGAATGCTATTCTTTATCTTCAAGAGCATATATGTTTGGATTTGCATTCTTAAGTAATGGTTAAATTCTAAATATGATGCCTTGACGTCAGTTAAAGAGAGAGTATGTGGACAAATATATTTAATTTGATTGATAAAATAATAGAGCATTAAGATATATATGTGTTTATTTTTTTCATTTCTGGAGACAGAATGAAGTGTAATTATTTTTGCTCGAAATATAATTAACCAATTATCATTCGAAAATACAGAGCTTTTTGATATTTTAGATTATTCTAATTATATTGGAAAAGTATATACGCATAATATTTAAAATCAAATTACAAATAAACCTTTTTGTAACTAAATATCATCAACTATTTTGTTATAAGTCAACTCTTTAATTTTTAAATACCTTAAATTTAATTTATAATCATACGGTTCATATTCATTAACAAAATGACTTATTAGTAGTTAAAAAAAGATGCAAATATTTTTATAAACAAAATTATTTCTATTTACAAAACATACAAAGCTCCTTTTAAATTTCAAAGTTTTTGACTAATTTGTGAATTTTTACTTTACGATATGTAAAAAACTATTTGAAATAAATCAATATTGTAAATGAGGTACACAAACTTTCACAGCGAAGACTTAAAGAGGTCCATGCTCCAGTAGGAAGACAATGAATGGGATGATCACTTAAAGGCCTGTAACCTTCCTCGCATTCTAACCAAGCAGTACTGTTAATTGTTGTAAAATTAGCTCTTACAAAGCCATTGGCAACTGTAGGCAACTCTCCACAATGAGTCCCTATAAAGCATAGTATCAAAAATATTATTATATCTTAGATAATGTAATCTAAATCTTAGTAGTTTTACTCTCAAAACATTATACATATAAGCTGATGTTCAAAATTAAGAAAATTTGCATACTTTGTCAAATTTCATAAAAAAATTGAACGAAATATACTGCTTCGAATACATAAGAGTATATATATGTGGGGGCGGATCTAGTCGAGGAACAGGTCCGTGCCAAAATCCGCATTTCGTTCGCTAGCACACCTCACCGAATTTCTATGTGTTTTTTCTAAGAAATAAGTTAAATCAAGATTCGAACAGTAAAAGTAAGAAACCCCCAATGCTTAGATGACGAAATGAAGTGGTGAACTGTGGGAAGGCTAAAAGCACGCCAGTCCCAAATCCAGATCTTTAGAGAATTCAATTTAATACCTAGCGTCGTGTTCAACTATGGAAACAGTTTCAAGATACCGGATCCACATCAAGGAAAAGCTTGGTCAAGGTCGTCTCCAACGGCCAATTAAGATCGCCATTTGTTCATTTTAGCGAGGCGTGACATAAATGCTACAGCTTCTCAGCTCTTTCGTGAGTTGAATGCAGCCACAGGAACCCGACTTTTGAGGGTAATTGTTTTCTGAAGACTTCATGAGAGAGGATTGTTTGCACGAAGTCTTGTTGTTTGCATCCCGTTCAGTTTTGCAAACAAAACAGTTACGTTTAAAATAGTGCCAGAGATCATAGATATATTGGAGCATGGATCAAGGGGTGGCTGTTTTCTTCACTAATGAGTTCCGGTTCAGCCTAACAAGTGATTCTCGCCGTACTTTCAAATGGAGAGAATCAAGTACGCACTACCTGCCCTCTAGTGTCCGAGAAATCAACCATTACAGCTGCGGAGCTTGAGGGTCTGGGCAGGCATCACGTTGGATGGTTGCACACACCTCTATGTCTTTGAAAGAGACATTGTAACTGCTGTGAGGTATAGGAAGGAGGTCTTGGAATCCTATGTTTCCTTTTTCAGGTGGCCACATAGAGCTCAAATGGTCGACGAATTTCGGGAGAGGATATTCATCGGATGGATTAGCCAGTAAGATCTCCAGACCTCAGCCCTAAAAAGCATGTCTTGGAAGCCTTGTGCAGGACAATTGCAACTTTCAATCCACCTCTGAAAGCCATCTAAAGCCTGAAAACAGCGTTGCTGAACAAGTTGGACCCATTGCCTCAGGAACTCATAAACTCCCTCATTTCCTATATAAAATCATGATGCGAGACCTGTAACAGATATACCATACCCCCTACTACCTTCAAACTCCGATGAGTGTTTTGCATGATCATATACGTGTGTACTATAACAGTTGAATGGTTATTTATTTGTATTACATATATGAACCTTATGTGCAAGCCAGATTTCATTAAAACCAGTCCAGTAATTCTGGAGATAATTGACCCAAATCTGAAAATTCTCTTAATTTTGAACACCAGTGTACATTCAGGAATATTGAAAATAGAACACCAGAAGGATGCTTCGGATTGAAATGAAATTTGATACATATAATAATACAGAGAACAAACTCATTAATTCCAAAATCAAGACAATTAAACAAATTTAGTGCAAACAGTTAGAAAAAAACATTGCAAATTCAATATCAAGTCAGATTGCCTCCTGCTGCAATATATATGCAGTAGCGTAACGTACATCCCCGCAACCCCCGTATTGCTGGGGCCCAGGACTCTAGGAGCCCAAAGCCTATGGTTTGTTATGGTTTTGGAGCCCTTTGTAAGATCCGGCTTGGGGCCCAAAACCTGACTTTACCGGGGTGCCCTAACATTCTTCATTACGCCACCGTATATATGTAAGGATAATTAACTTATATCTAAAACGAAAAATCCTATTTACCATTTAACATTAATCTTCCATAACACAGATTCGAGTCTTATATTAAAAACAGCTAATTATTTCTCAGAAAAAACATAACAATTCCCGTCTCAGCTCATTAATTTTTATGGTCTTTGTATGTACGCTAACACGCTTTACTTTCTAATCGAAAACATTAACTAAAAATAATTATTTAGCAATTCTGAAAATCTGTATAGAATTAATATTTTCGGGGCACTTGGCGTTGGTTCCTCTCAGATGTATGGATTACATGCTAAAACTATTTCTTACAAAAGTTCTCAATGGTGACTTTGAAATATTGCATATATATATATATATCATAGTTTTGTTTCTGTTCAGCCATTAACACTGAGATAAAATGTTTCTTGATGAGAGGAAGTTTGTATAAAGTATTAAGAGTTTTCATTCTTTTAATGACTGAATTTTGAATAAACCAGTAATGAATATTTAACTGTAATACGAACAAGCTTCTCCATAGATAAAGAGAAAGATAAAATACTTTATGAAATAACACTGATTAAATTACAAAAAATTAAGTTTAATTATACGAAGTAAAAAAAAGGAATGGAAGAAGTTAAAAATCAGTATATAAGCAATTAATAAGATTAAAATTTGCCGTAAGAAAATCGGAAGCTAAGTGTTTGAAGATAAAAGGCGTAGAAAGACAAACATATTATAGGTTTTTTGATGATTGTGAAAGGGGATAAAGACTAATTTTTCTTGTGGAAACTTTTAAAAATTACTTCTGTGAAAGGAAATTGTAAAAAGGATTCTCTTGCAGGGTGTAATTATAATATAGCCTTGAGAAAGATTTTTAGGGTAAATCACACACACACACACACAACACACACACACACACAAACAACAAAACAACAAACAACAACACGCACATTACAGAATCACATTGTATTAAAAATGAATTAAATGTTAATCCTACTGTAAATAACGAGCATACATGTGACATAATTATACAAGGATTACAAAGGGAAGAAAATTAAGAATTGTGCAAATATTTTTATTTTAAAAAAATAATCTTTGAGAGTTTCTCTTCTGCTGTATTATTCGTATTTTTTACAAAAACGTATTGCTTTTAAATGTTTAAAATATCTGCTTTTATCAATATTAATATAATAATCTATAATATCTCACTTACATGTGTAAATCTATCTCCGAAATATAATGTACACAATGAAGTATATTACATTCATCTTTCAACCCTGTTTGGAAACACGGTATTTTAACTAATTAAAAAATAAATTACTTTTTTTACATGTGGAATAACCTGAAGACCAAGTTCCATCTGATCGACATACAGTTTCTTTATCTCCCACTAATTCATAATCCTCAGCACAGTCGAAAACATATTTTATTGGACTTGCTTTTATACGACCTGAGCCCATGTAAGGAATATCAGGGCGTAAACAAGCTGCAATTAAAAGAAAAGATACGTTTAGAGAAATCAATTATTCTATTCAGCAAATTAAAAAGCTATATATATATATATATATATATATATATATATATATATATATATATATATATATATATATAGCAGTTATAGAATTTTATTCTTCCATTATTTTCTGTTCCTTACAACTCAATTATATAAGCAAACATAGGGGAAGGTTGACTGGCCTTTAAACTATGTTTAAACCTTACAGCAGTGCTTCTCAAACTTTCACTATCATCACATTGTATCAATCATAAATTTCATCACCCCCTCCATTCAATAATAATGTATTGAATTCAATATTACTATACTTTGACGCCAAAGCTACATCTTAACCTTTTTAGTGCCACCGACGTAGAAAACGTCTCGCTCAACCAAAACGATAATTGTCCCGAACGTATATATGCGTATTTCCGAAGTAAGATCTTTTCTGTGTACTGCTATCCATAAAATTATTCCGAAGGCTTTGAAATGCAACAAAAGAACCTTGACAGTGTTTGCGAAGGATTTACTTATTTCAGAGAATTTACTTACTTATTCTTTTTCTCCCCCCCCCCCCTCAATAAATCACATCTGTGCGTCTATATGGAAAACGATGGTATTGGGGAGCGAATCGCTTAACTTTTAATCTGCAGTAAAGGGATGAATAATAAACCGCACAAATTACCAAGATGAATATTAATTTTTGGAAATAATTTTTTGTGACAGTATAATTTTAATTACTAAACTTGTTCTTAACATATTATTGTAAAATTAATTATTAAATACATTGTGCAGTAATGATACATTTATAAGTGTATTATATCGGTGTAAAGGGGTATTTTATTCTTTATTATGTCAGAATGTATTTTGTTTGTTTATTTTACATAAACTAATAATTTTCTTAAACAATCCTTTGTTTTCGACTTTTCAACATGCTCCCGCCCCCTCGTAGAATTATCACGTCTCCCTTGGTGGGCACGCCCCACATTTTGAGATACGTTGCTTTACCACTTAGGCTAAGAGTTTGCTTTTTTTTTTGGCTATCTTATTTTTGACATATATTGTCTTGTTATATTTCTTTTTATTGTTTTATTAGATTTATGGCAATTTTATATATGATTATATATATGCTCTGTTTCACATATTTACAGGTCTATCACGAAAATGTTCTAAAATTCTTAAGCTAAAATAAAAGTTTGTTAAATTTATTTGCATATGTGGAAAGAATCGTTGCGCTCTATGAAAGACTATACAAAAATATGGGTTATATGCGCATGCACTGTTGTAATCCCGAAGTGATCTGGATACGTCACATACATATGGGTCTACGTTCCATTTGTTTTTAAAAAGGCGTGTAGATAATTATCGTGTTCCAGAACTCTTACAATTATCAGAACGCAAAAAAGATTTAATTTAAGTTTTTAATGATAGTGGAAACGGAACTAGAGAAATTCCGCGTAAAATAGGAAGATCTCAAAATGTAGTAGAAAATTTTCTTCGGGAAAAAGATAACTTAAGGAAAAATGAAACATCCAGGACGTCCATCTGTAATCTATTCGAAAGGTAAATATCCACTTGTTCGAGCCACATCAAATTATACGCTATCTAAGAACCACGTAAGAAAATAATGTGATCTAAAGTGTTCTCAGAAACTGTTAGACATCGTTTAAAAGTCTTCCCATTACATTGTCTGAAATAGATTAAAAACGGTATTGTATTTTGAACTGATCTTCAAGAATGTTTGACTTGAGTTTACCCGAAAAAGTTTGAGCCAACGGCGTGAAATAGACTTTCCCCCCCCATTTTGTGACATAATATTTTTTATACACCTGACAGACTAAATTTTTTTTTATTTATTTATTTACCGATTATGTTCAATGATGAAAAAAAGTTAATCTAGATGGTTCGGGTGAACTTAATTCATACTGGTACGATTTGAAAAAGAGGGTAAAAGTATTCTTCAAATAGAAACTTTGGAGAGGCAAGTTGCATTGATGGGGAACTTTAACTGCTAGTACAATTCTTTCTCTGAAATTTGTTTCATTTAAAATAAATACTTCAACACGGAAAGATGTGAGAAAATAATTTTTTTTAACTTTATTTTCAAAGATTTCATAAGAATAACCGAACGCTTCAGCAGCACGATGTTGATATTTATTGAAAAGGCAACACTAGACAATAGTTAGCTGCTAACAAAGGCGATTTACTGGACAGTGTGGCCAACCTTTTCTCCTGATCTCAACTTTATGGAAGAAGTTTCGGGAATCTTAGTTCACTGAATATACACAAATAACTTGAAGTACTCCTCTGGACTAAAAATGAAGGAGGCAGTTGCGCGTAGATGGACAGTTTAGATAAATTTACACTCGAAAGTCTTTCTAAGAGTATGGAGAATATAATTTTTAGAGCCACATCCATAAAAATAGCGGGTCACTAAATCATTGGACCTATGTTTATGGAGAAGATGGCACAATACTACCCTTTATTGCGTATATATCAATGAAGATGTTTCATTTCATTGCATTTCATCAAAGACTGTTTAATTGTTGTAAATTTTGCATTTTGTTTACTTTTATAGTTTTCAGAATCACCTCAAATATTATACGCATGCAATAAAATAACCTCTGACCCAATTTTCAAGGTAAATTTGGGTGAATTTATATAATAACTTTAAGAAAGACAGTGTTACATTTATTAACAGTTCTTCATAATCATTGTAACCAGAAAACTGCGAAAACTTTCTCAGGAAAAAAAAAAAAAATCAAAAAATGATAATACGCTGGTTCCCTCAAAATGACATGTATATTCGCACTTTTTGCGTATTCTTTTGTTTCATTTAGAATAACATACTCCCAATTACCCTTTCGATTATTAATACTCGTAAGGAATTTTTTACAGAGTTTTTAGGATTAAAAAATGTTTGCAGATAAACTAAAATCAGGTAAAAAAATTACCGTAGTGTGGTTGCAGAAAGATGAAAACTTCGCATATTCCAAATCGTTCATTTTCGTTATACGACTCTGAAAGTTGTTGAGTGATTATCACTTTATCACCAATTGCTCCCTTTTTACAGACGAAAAGTTGACCATTTCTTTCTGAATCTGAAGTTGAAAAAATAATTTAATTCAGTGTATATTAGTCTTCATTTATCACTGTTCATATAAGAAACATTATAATTAGAATTATTGTAATTAATACCACGAGATGCGGAAGAAAATTGTGTGAGTCTGATAAAAGAAAGAAAAATACCAAGAATATTTTAAATGGTTTGGTGCATCACAGTAGGTATTACTGTCGAATCTATAGGTAATCAATATTTCTAGAACATATACGAGGATGAGTTGGAAAATAAGTTTTCCCTCTCGACTGTGGTCAGAGTTGTGTGTGAAAGTCAAAACATAGAATGAGACATTAAAGATAAGACATAACTTTATTTTTTCACATAAGTACCAATTACATTGAGACGTTTGTCATACCGCTTGATAAGCTTCAAAAGCCCTCCATGAAAAACTCAGGGCTTTACATACGGAAGAAGCATTTAATGGCTTGTTTGACTTCAGCATTGCTTCCAAAGCGCCTTCCGGCGGTATTCTATTTCAAAGCCAGAAACAGATGAAAGTCATTTGGTGCGAGATCAGGACTGTATGGTGGATGGTGTTGCCACTCCAACCAAAAGTTGCAATATGGTTTTGCATTGCTGTCGCCTTGTTTGCTCTCGGATTGTCATCCAACAACAGAACACCAGATCTAAGATGCTCAGGCCACTTTTTCCGAATCCATCTGCTTAAAAGTGGTCGACCTCTACCCAATGTTGTATCGGTGTCTTGTACGTTCATCTGCTGTTTCGTCGTTCGCCCATAGCCGTTAAACGCTTTTTCCGCATACAAAAAGCTCTGAGTTTTTTGTTTTTTTTTGAAGCTTATCAAGAGGTATGACAAATGGCTCAATGTACTTGGTACTTAAGTGGAAAAATAAAGTTATGTCTTATCTTTAATGTCTCATTCTATGCTTTGACTTTCACACACAACTCTGACCACAGTTGAAACTTCTTTTCCGACTGAACCTCGTATAAAGTAATTTTCTCAGGAAATATTGCTTCAGAAACAAACATTTTTACATAAAAAACACTTTTTCATCATACTAAATGGAAAAAAAAAGTATATAACAAAAGCTCAAACTATCCATTATTGTTTGCTTTTACATTGTCTCATTTTCTTTGCTATGTTAAGATTTTGAGTTTTTTGCATGAAAATTTTAGATCCACTGTTATTTTACTCCACACCCGATTCTTGAAATTTTGCCAAATATTGCAAGATTTTTTTTTTAAAGTTTCTCTGTCAATTTAATTTTTTGCATTATTTCTTATGAAACCTTAAAATATATTATGTTTTCGGAAGTGGTGTTTTTTTAAGCAAGCCAAAGAAAGCAATGCACAAAAATGTAAAGTACTTGCAAGATATTATGTATATCAGTGCTTCTCAAACTTTCACTATTTGCGACCCAATTTTCAATCAAAATTTTCATCGCCTCCTCCCCCCCTTTATACAACAATGTTCTGAATGCAAAATGTGGTCCACGAACCCCTGGTGATCAGTGGTGTCTCTCATGTAACGTTGAGCTTTCTCTCTTTTACGGACTTCAAAAGTCCTCATGGAAAAATTGAAGTATGTACCATACTAAACTAGATTACTAAATATCCCCCAATGAAGAAACTCTACTAGAACTTGTATTTTGATCAAGAATATTAAGTCAATGTTCAAAATCTTCGGGGTCCGTAATGTCACTTTGATATATAATGGAAAGGAAGGAGGGCTCGGCAATCGAAAGTTTAAGAGCCACTGCATTAGACAGTACTGATACATGTATACGTAAGTATACATGTATCAGTACTGTAAATATGTATTTTAAAAATATGCAAATGTTTAACATTAAATTTGCAATTTTTTAAATCTTTTATTTTGGAATTTTTTATATGCTCACGTCTCCATGTAGGTTTATTACGCTCCCCAAGGCGCGCCCCACAGTTTGAGAAACGCTGATGTATAACAATATCTTTCGTAAAAAGACGAAATTTGGTTAGAATATGAAATAATTTATATATATGTATATATACAGCATATTTTTCTTTGGATACAACCATTTAAGTAATATAGATCAATATCACAAGGGAAAAAGATCCTTTAAAAATTATGTCCCAAGTATTAATACATAAATTCTAGGAAAAAAATGATTCTCATGAGTTAACAATTTGTTTTTGAGTAATAACAATAATTATATAAAAAGTTATAAATTTGTATTTATAAATTTTGTTTCAAATTCTTTTCATACCTGATTTTCTTTGATGACTTTCACAAGGGCTTCTACTTGAATTTCCTTCCATTATCTCCACCATCACAGAAATTTCTTTTATTCTGTCTTAAAAAGAAATGTTATTCATTTCATTAGCAAATAAATAGCAGGTTAATAACTAAAACGCCAATGAGTGAGAGAAAACTGCTTCTTACCTGGGAAAATTACCCTAACTGCAACAATACGAAAAGATTTAGTTAAAGTTGCTATCCAAAATGTATTGGGTCCTGCGTATGTGGTTATACACGTATCATTTATTTTATCCATCGTAGGACCTGCATCATATCTATTTTGTTCTTCTATAAGTGAAAGCTGAAGAACACTTTCTGAACCGGATGGTTTATCTATGAAAAACAAAAAAATACGAAGGAATTCGTTTTAATGAATTTTTTATCCCCCCCCCAACAGCAAACCCTAAAATAACCTGAGGGCTATTGGTGACGGACGTTGTAATTTTGAATCTCGATCGAGAAACAAGGACGACACCCAGGCTCTAGTATCCCTCCCTCCAAACTTCCACACTACACCAACGTGAGGACTTTGAACACAAAAAGAGGCCGGGTAGCCTAGTAGTTAAGGTAACAAACTCGTGGCTGGCATGTAAGGAGTTCGAGCCCAGCAGGGCCGTTTTTAGCCTCACTGGCACCCAAGGCACTTTAAATTGTTACGCCCCCACTTCCCACAATTTTCAGCGCACATTCATACCACCCCACACCCCCTTCAGTTCTTACCTTGCCAGTTTTGGTTCGGGAGGGATTTTCCCTTTACACACTCAAATTCTTTTTTTTTTCTCTTTGGAGAGTAACCACCCCCTATGGAACCCCCATGTCCTGGACTGGCAACCGCAAGGAAATGGTAATGGCATGTGTTTGCTACTCTTCTTCATTTCTTACCTTATGACATCACGCTCCCCCCCTCCCTTTTTGTAAATTAGTGCAGTAAATTAATGAAATCGTTTGCAATTACAATATAAAGTACACGTTATTGTATGAAATGTTTTCAGCTTTTTTATTCTCATCTTTTTCTTCGCTTATCATTTTACTATATTTTACTTTTAGACATCCTTATTTTTTGTTAAATCACTGCCATTGTATTTCCCAACAAAGGTTAACTCCGAGTTTTGATCATTGCAAAATCGCTAATGACATCATTGTAATCAAAATCCATTGTAATATCATTTTGAGTACATGGCAACATTAAACTGTTAAGCATTTCTTTTCCCATAGATCTCATTTCAATCTTGACTCTCTTAAAGGCGGAAATGTTTATCTCATGATTCATTTGGTGGAGGTACGTTCGCTGTAATTTCAATTGTTTTCTCTTTTTTCGCCTTCCAATTTTTTGCGCCCTAGGCATGTGCCTAGCGTGCCTAAGCGGAAAAGCGGGCTTGAAGCCCAGTACCTCGTGAAACCCGCCGTGTAGGGGAGCGATGTACGTTAAATCTGTCAAAAGCTCGAACGTCTTCCCGTTGGTGTGATGTGGTAGTTAGGAGAGAGGGTGCCAGGTCAGGTGTCGTCTTCGTCACTTGACCATGGTTCAAAGTTATGCATTCCGTTGCCAAAAGCACTTGTGTAGTTGAACATTGTGACGTTAATATTCACTCACTCACTTGAACACGTTCCAACGCAAATAAAAAAATAGCTCCAGCAATTTTTTTAAAATTATTTAGGTCGCAATCTAATGTCTTCTTTAAACTTATTTTTCTATTTTTAAATCTTTTATATCACCCAACTAAACATGGCAAGTTAATCTTTAATTTCAACTTCAACCTCAAGATAGGGGATTAAGACCTCATTGAAGGTCAGTGCCCCGATGACCATTCTACAACTTGAACAAGAGAAATTTAACGTGCATCAGCCCTTCTCCACGGAGGGTCGTAAGTGGCTCCAGAAGTCAAACTTACGACTCGTTAAATATGTGTTCGTGACCATGAACACTTTGGGCTACAACAGTCACTAGATTTAATATGAAAGAAATTTTCTAAAATAACTTCGTGTTTTTTATCATTTTTTTTTAATTCCCTTTCCCCAAATTTATTGGTAGTTTACTGAAAAAGAATTTATATTAAGAAAGTTTGAAATAATACTGAAAAAATATATTGAATACTGCGCGTTTTCAAATTTCTATTTTCCGAGAACTAAAAACTTGATACACTCCAAGATAAAATATCTGCAGTTTGTAACTGTGAACCTCTCTGAGAAAACTTTAAAAAAATGTACACAAAATTCAAAGAGGAGAACATTTCATAAAATTTTCATTCGTGAAAGTAACACTTTATTTTGAAATAAAGGCTTAAATAAAAATTTTATACCTTGATATTTAGTTTATTTATCATACCTACTTGTCAATCCTAATTAACCCCTTCCAAGTTCATTTTATTTCTGGATTATGGATCAAAAAATGTCAATTTTTCATGCGTATTTTCAAACATACATATCTTTTTAAATATAATAGCACCATTTGCAAACAAAATTTTCTAAAAATTAATGTAAAAATCTATTTAAATAAATGAGTAATTTACCTGTTAAGTTAGCTTTCTGTATTGTAGAAGCCATAAGACATTGAAGTCAATTCTCACACTAACTATAAATATAAAGCTTAGAGTATCTAGCTTTTATCTTGAAATATACAAACTTTATTTACATATTTACATTTACATAAATGATTAGGAAATTATTAATCCATATTTGATCGTGTATGATAAATTCGAAAACGCTATACTGAACATAACCCAACAAAGCAATTTGGACAGTAGAATCTTATTTCTCTTCTTCCTTTCTTCTCTTTACTACCTCTCTTTGAGCATGGATTAGTTTTCTTCTATGTTGTGGGAATGGAATCAACAAAGTGTCTTCCAGACAAGTGTGAAGGGTGCTGCTCAGCAGAAGGACGTACTCTTTTTGGAGAAAATTCCACCGAGTAATACTTTTCAATTATTCGAAACCATAAAAAGCACACGTGAAATAATACAGGGAAGACCAATTGCACAGAGTAAATTATCACAGTGCCCGAGCTCGGCTCGTAAAAAACCGGGAAGGGGTTTAACTCTTATTTTGGAAAATGATCATTCATAAGATTTTGATTTTGGTCCACATAAATGGAATATAGAAACGTTATTTTGAACATCCAAAACTATCTTCAAATATTTGAAGTTAAAATAATTCAAGAACAAAGCGCTTAAGTAAGATGAAATTAAAATACAAATTTTTTTTAAAAAAGAAATTACTTTATTTAGTTTTTACGGAAAACATTATAATTGTCATGTGATTTAATATACTTACGACAAAATGGAATCGTTCCTGACCAAGAGCCATTTTCTTGACAGCGACGAGGCACGAGATTAGGTGCGTAACATGGTGCACTTAGACAATGATATGAAACAATATCACCAACTTTGTAAACTTGTTTTGAAAGGTCATTAATATAAGCACAGTTTGGTGTTATTCCCGGTTTTCCACACATGGATTCTAAAGGAAGATATAAGAAACACTTGGTTATACGAATTAAGAAATGCATACATAGCCACATATATAACATGTATATAATTTTGAACAAACTCTACTTATGAGTCGGAAACGACTTGAATACTAAAAATAAAAAATGTCATCGAGATTTTGGAGAAAAAAAGATGCATGCTGCTGTATTATAAAAAATGTTGATGGAGGATAATTTTAAAATTACATACAAGTGTGGTTTTACCAGTTTTAAGGCTAACCCACACTGTTTATAATACTAAGCGAAATCCTATGAGACATAATGAATAGGATTCTAAATCCATTAGAAACAAAAGATAACTTGTGACGGATCTATCCGCTTCCGTCTTTTAATCCTCTTGGGAAATCTTTGATCGATCAATTCGAATTTACTTGGCAACGAACCCTCTGAAGAAGCAACCGTGATTATGCAGATTAGGTCGGATATATATAGTCTAGGTTTTCAAGCTAGAAATATTGAGATATAGAGAATCTCTCTGACTAGAAGAAAAGATTGCTACCGATCAGTTATTATTATATTTTATAGCACGTCTCAGAGATTAGATGGTTGAAGGTATTAAAGTGACGATTGGTCACCATAGTTAATTATAACTCAGATATTTAGAGCAGTGGACTGATCCTAAGAAAGGAGGATCGATATTTATGAAGTCTTCTTATAATTCACGTCTCTCGTTGTTTAATCTCCTATTGCTCAGATTAAGAACATCTCTTCTAGTTTGAATTTATAGAACTCTGTCTGATGATAATTAATGTGTTTAACAAATAGTTTAAAAAGTAATATGGCGAGTCAACCTTCCCTTCCTCCCACATCTCTAGGTGGGGCTGAGAGAAGATCTCAGCCCTTATATACTTACATAAAGATGTATTCGAAAATGCTTAGATCATGATGAATCAAAGAACGATAAACAAGTTATTGCTAAATTCAATGATCCAAATACATAATCAAAACTAAAAAAATAAAGTCTCGATTTTGAAGTAAAGTAAAAAGTATAAAAGTTTTCTACTAAAATAATTATGAGCTAAAATTAAGGTGTTAAACATTAAAAAAAATATGAGTAACATTAAAAATATTTTTGCTATTGTTTTTATCAGTAGTCTTCAAACTGTGTTCTACGGAACCCTGGGGTTCCGCAAGTTGCAATAAAAAAATCGAGAAGAAATAAATATGTATGGAAAATGGATTCACATTCTCTATGAAGTTTATATACTTACAAGTATCTAAAGCCCCCCCTCCCCCTCCGTTTATTAAAACTGAAAATTTTATTTATATATATAATAACTTTGTTTTGCAACACTTTTTAAATTTTTGTTATAATATAATAAAATAATATTAAAATGTCTTATCTTTATATATATATATATATATATTTCCTACTAGGTTATGAATATTCTATTTACTATCTCGGGTTCCACGTGACAATTTAATACTCGTTAGTTAAAACAATGTCTTGAAAAACTAAAAGGTTTTCTAATGGAAAACATGCACCTTCTAACATTTGTGAAAACAACGCCTATAATGAAGGAAACAGAACAAGATATTAACAGAGTTGATGCTAAAATCTAAATTTATGCAAGAACAGCTCCTAAATTTTTATTGCAAATTTATTCAAAATACTCTGTATGCCTCTAAGCATTTTAATGCCATTCAGAACAATGTGTATAAGTGAAAAATGTTTCTCGACGTGAGTAGCGACAAAAACAAAGCTTAAAAACAGTTTAAATCCAGAATATAATGAGAGGGCATTTAATCTCAATAGACCTAGATTTCGACAGTTTGTGTAAAAAATATACTAGCGTATGTCCCAGTTACTAAATACAATACACATGGGTAGGTGACACTCTTGAATCACAAATTAATAATATTAATGAGAAAATTATATTAAAAATTAGATTAGAATATTTTAATAATAAATGCAATACTTTTTCTTAATTGTCTTTCTTAGTGCCTCTCACGCGTTGATCTACTTTAAATATTATTTTGAGATATATTCTTCGAAGTATGTGTATCGAATGGGGTTCTACGAAAACACTTTCTAGTTCTAGGGGTTCCACGAAAGCTCCTTCAAGTTCTAGGGGTTCCGTGAATTGAAAAATTTGAAGACCACTGGTCTATACTTTAACACTATAGGTAGAAAAAGTTTAGTGTAATATATTTATGTGCGTGCTACAGTGTCGCCATCTATGAATTGAGTAGGCAGGTAATTAAATTAAGCTACTCCGTGGAAGTAAGAATATGTTTAGAAACTAAAACTTTTTTCCCGTAACAAACCTTAAGATTATCGACTTTCTTAATGTCAAATTTTATAATTTTTCATTGAAAAATTGTTGATAAGCTAAAAGTAAATGTTAAATTTTCTAAAAATTTAGATCAGACTTTCTAACATTAGTAACTGTAAGGAAAAAAGAAAAAAAAAAAAAAAAAGGAATTTAAATGTATAATTGTATAAATAAGAAGTTCCTTTGAGGAATTTTATAAGTAGGTATTAAAAAATTGCCTAAACAAAACCATCGGTAAGAAAAAAAACCCTTACTTCGTTCATCTAAAAAGTCTGTAGAGGGCATATCTTAGGAATATATACTTGCATTGAAAAAGATCTTAAAATTTATAGCCAACCACTAACTACCAATACACATTATTTTCCAGATTTATAATGCTGCCAGCCGTTACTCAAACATTTCGCTGGGTATTTCACTATGTTATATGATTATACGTATATCGTTTCTTAAAATATTTTTTTTTTATCTAAGTCCTAGTATTAAGCCTTCGATTGTATATTGAGAAAATGCTTCTTATAACCCTAACCTCTTGATTTAAAAAGGACGGGTCTTAAATTTCTAAAATGGTATAAAATATTTATCTCTTACATCACCGTAATCACTGTAACCTCACTGTATTTTAAATATTTTTAACAAATTGCGGATTCTTTCCTGTGGGTATTTCCTGGACGCATTCAAAATGTAAAGGACATCCATTTTTTCTTGACATAGTGGTAGGTATTCGGACGCTCTCGTTTTCTCTCTAATTTCTGCATACTTCAAAATATCCCATAATTCATCATGCTGTGAATAATTGGGTATTATAGCTTAATAAGGTACTTACAACAAGAAGACACACAATCCGCCTAATCGCTATCTTACTAATCTAATGAAAACTTCAGCATAGACATAAAAACTACTTATTGAAGAGATGGATGTAGAAATACTAATAAAAATTAAAGTTACTTAAAACCGAACTAAATTGTTTAGAAATGTTCAATAGTGTTTGGCTGTTCAAGAGGCAAATTAAAAAGGGCTGATTTAACAGCTCAAAATCATTATTTGGCGTTCCTTTGGTATAAAAAAAATCTATCATCGCACAAAAGATGAGTTATACACCTTATCAGCATGATAAACATTCTAAAATGTTGATACATTTCCGTTAGCTGCTTCCTTTTCAATATGTTTAAATTATAAAATCTGTTGTTAAGAAGATATTTTAAAAATTAGTTTAGGGAATGTTAAAATCAATCAGAATAAATAGTCTCATGGTATTTCATTTCAATGCTTTCTCTAAGATAGGTGGAGAAAATACGTCGTATATCTACGCCTGAATTCGGCTGAAAACACAGAAATAAGAGTTATTAATGATGTAAATGTTAAAAAAATTTCAAGTTCTCAACCAGTTTCTCAAATTACTTAAATCACAATAGCTTGATGTAAATTACACAGCACTAATTTACTCGTTCAATAATTTTATACGAAATAATATTTTTCCCCCGTTTATATTGAATTTTTTAAAAAAAATTGCAAATTCAAGCAGAAAAAAATTATTAAATAGTTCGAAATATAGATAAGAATTGTGTGTGGATCGTTACCACCCCAAGACGTGTTTATTGATTCATCCCATGCATAGAGATATTTTCTTCCTATTAACATATTTTCAATAACTATTCCCATTTTCAGTAACTTCAACATTATTACACAAGGAAAAAGTTGAAGTTTTCATGTAAAGTTTTAGCTTTCGTGGATGATGTATTGTTTGTTCTCAATAAAGTGTTCAAAAAATCGCAAAGAGGGCGATTCCAAAACATAAATAGGGAGATAAAAAACAACGATGTATTTATTTTCAGATAAAATATCTTTATATTAAAATAATAAAATTAAACTCATTTAACAGTGGAGTTCACTACGAATAAATTATTACAGAAACTTATGTTTATTTGGGAGGACTTCTTGGTATATGGTTGTGAATAATTTTTATAACTTGGTTTTAAAGCACTAAATAGTTCAATCAAAGGAAATTTATTTTATCCTAGAAATCAACATTTTAGATTAGGGCTTTACACATAAGTATATAACTGATTAATATGTTTATAAAAAAATAAAGTATTCTGAAAATAAATTGTTTTACAGCAGATCATTTCTTATTTCTGTAATGATCAAATTATGTGTATGTTTTGAATTTTTATATATAATTCCACTTCGTAACTTTATTATTGTTGTTATTTTATCAAACTTTAATAGTTTTCGTGAAAATTAGCAAATGGATTTTTAAAAGACACAAAACGCAATTTCGTTCTCAACAAAGATGTATAAATTATAGATTTATAGTTGCCGCTAATAACCTTTTGTCGTTGGGGTTCAAGATAGTCTCCCAGAATTCGGTTTATTAAAATAAAAATTCTACTATACAAATTGCAAAAAATAAATTAAGAACTGTGGTTTATATTATTATATGCATTATATTTTCATTATTAGCAATTGTGATGGTTTCTCCTATTATATTCTCTAAGTATTACATAAGCGTCATTCATTCCGCGGTAACGTTTCAGTGTTATAAAAATACAGATATGTTTTTTAATATATGAGCTACGTTATGCTTGAAGAACACCGTTTTTCTGCTTTTCTCGTCGAGCATCACAAAAAACTCATAAAGGTGATTTTAAGTTTTGTATATTTGTAGTGATCTTGCCTTTGCGCCTAAAGGTGTGGGAGGATTGGAAAGAAGACTAGCCATATTTCAAGAAACAATCTAATTTATTCACAATATTAACCACAACTCAGATGCAATCCATCAATGCTAAAAGATGCATCCAATTAATAACTATGGAGACAATGAACGAGAAACGCGAGATTTGAGAAGACTTTAATACACTAAATACACTTACGCAAGGCAATAGCTCTGACTTTTTAGCTATTTTATCTAGATTCAATCACCAGTGACAATTCGTCCCTTTAAGTAATTCAATAATTAAATATTAAATATCCGCGATTCACATTCAAATTGATTAATCTCTGCTCCACTAACAATCTCTATCTTATCTCTCTTTTCTAACCAGAAAGCCTAGACTATATATAGTAGTCTTAATTTACACACTGACGTCTTCTTCGAAGAGGAGTTGTATAATAAAATAATTTTTAAAGGCCAGAAATTCCTCAAAAGGACTATTAATAAAAGCAGCGCGGATAGAACCGTTACATATTTATCTCAGAACAAATAATTTATATGTCATTTATGGATCCGAATATTATAACCAGAAATAATTTCAAAATAAAATTTTAATGTAATGTAATTGCATTTATGAATCCCCTTCAAATAAATTTATTCTATAAAATTATGCAATCATACTCATTATCAAGTAATTTTTATTAATAAAAAGGAGGTTAGGAGATAAAAATGTACGTTATAGAAAATTAATTTCTGAAAGTCTTTGCATAAAAAACTCAGAAAACAAAATGTTAAGCAAAATAGCTTATTAATTTAGTTGTACGCTATGGTTATTTACACTTTTGTTTAGTTTCTCACATTTAGTTTTTATTCACAATACATATATATATATCTATACATATAGTTCACACACACATGAATGAATATCTCGTTTTTATGTAGGGACGTTTATTTCACTCACACACAATCCGTAAATATCGCGTTTATTAAATAAATTATTCCTCAAACGCAGCTGGGCAAGCAATCAGCTGTGTTATCCCGGAAGCTAGAAAACGTCAACCAAGCAGGAGGAAACTTATTAAAATAGTAAACAGAGATTATAACTCTTTTTAATAATAATAAAGACAAATAGCTCTACATATGTTTGACTATATTTCACAAAAATTATACACCGCAAAAAATTAATAAGAAAAAATCTAATTTCTGTAATTTGAAAAAACACAGAAAATCTGTTGACACTATTAAATAATAAATGCAAGAATAAGTGAAAATTTCCTTGAAATAACGTAGCTTGTAAATCTGTAATCAAAGAAACACAAAAAACTGAAGCGTCATCCTTCTTTCGATTAAAAAGTAATCAAAATAAGGATTTTTAAGATATACATCTATAAAATAGTGTTAAAAGAAACTGTATAATTTACATAACTTATAAAATATAAATATTTAAATAGTGTTTAAAATATTTCTTTAACATGGATAAAAAGAAAAAATTGTTGATGTAGCCTAAAAATATCGTGATTTTGCGAAATAATTTAATCTTACAATGCGCGCAAAATAATTCCACCAAAGGCCCATTGAGTGAAATAATAGGGGTTACTGCACTTGAAACCGAACTAGGTCTCGAGGTCATCATGCGGAGTCGTGTGGAAATTAGGAAAGTTTGCTAATTCAAAACCAAAAATTTATCCAAACAAACCAATTAATATAATAACTTTCATACCATATCTCCAAAGATTTTCAATAAAGAAGAATAAATATAATTTTCAAACTACAACTATTTCTTTGCTTTCCTTTTTTTTTAAAAAAATAAAATTAATCGTGCTTTATTTTATTAAATACTATGATTATTGTGGGATCATATTACAGTAGAACCTGTTTTTGCTCGGTCCTTTTTTATGCGATTTGTTTTGAGCAATTTTATATTTGTACGATCTTTTTTTTTTATGCGGTGTATAAATTTCAACGGTTTTGGCGCCACTGTAAAATTTTCTATCAATACACTTCATGACACTCTATTCATTGGTTATAATCATTCTCTCGATGTGTGATACACGTTCAACTATTCTCTCTCAACGCACTAGCAGCATGCACTTGATTGAAGACGAAACTTTCAATGGCAGTGACATTATCAATAATTTGGTAGATTATGAAGACGGACAAGAAGAACCAGATTCTTTTACAGCGGATACAATATATGCTGGTATCCAGCTTTCTAACAAATCGGAAAAGCATTTTCTCAAAAGAGATACCAATTCCGAAACTAGTTTGAAATTCCAAAAAGAGCTTCGATCATGCATATCTGGTTATCGTGATGTTCACAAGCAACTGACCAACCGACACCTCGTTGCAAAAACTTGTCACCTACTTTATGGTGCCAAAAAATATATCAATTGAAATTGTATCTTCGAGTGTGACGAAAGCGATTTCGAACTAATTTATCACAGGAAGAAGCGCGCTTTAGATTACGATGAGTAGTAGTGAAATATGCATGAGCATCTTGAGAAAATTTCTCCATGCATACAAAGAGAAATTAAATGTTTTTGAAATGTTTCCATGTTGAATTTAAGTTATTTATTTTGCTTGGAAGTACGTTTTCATAAATTTCGTAAATAATTGACATACTTTTTAAGTGCGACTTTTTTTATGCGGTCCCTGTCCACTACATAAAAATATTTGTTGTAGCATGTCTACAAAATTGTTTGTTATATGTAAGTATTTATGAAATTTTCGAATATTTTTTTGTGCGATTTCTCTTATGCGGACCCTATCTACTGCACAAAAAAAGGTTTAACTGTACTGTTATTCCCGATTTTTGCATATATAATAATTAAAATATTCAATATGTGTCACTTAATAATGTGTGAAACTATCACCTGCATTTTCTTATATCAAAAAAAGTATCATAGGAGTTGCAGTATAATGCATGAATATTAAATAATGAAAAGTTCACTTTCGAATCAATAAAGTTATGTATTAAGAACACATGATGTATTACACTCTTTACTCAGCTACGGGTAATTGAGAATGCAGTTATCTAAAATATTCGAAACATACTTATGCTTCTTCATGGGAGTTGGACAGTTATTCTTTTACATTTTATTACAAAATATATTGCTTTTATCATTTTAGTAACGGTAAACACACATTTTTATTTGTCTTTTCTCTACAATCATAAATATAAAGATTGAATAGTTTAAAAGCTTACCAACAACATTTCGTAATATTATGTATGCAAGTTTTGAAAGGCTTTTGCTATCACGTATATCAAACTGTCTATGATAATCTAGTGGAAAGCAAAGTAATCAGCAGATTGCACGATCAGGTCTCGTCTCTCCAAAGACCCTTGTGTGACTGGAATGCCATACGTTAAATCTATTAGGGTTCAAAGACTTCACAATGGAATAGCATGGATATAGAGAGTGAAATACCATATAAGGCCTATCCTATTGACCTTGGCTTGAAATTACAAAATATATTTCCCATGTTTAACGGGCATTTGAGATTGAAGAAACAGGCTTCCGGAAACGGTGAGTAAATCAATAAACGGAAGTGTTCAGCAAACAAACGGAAGCGGACAATAAACAAATAAACATAGTCACTATTTGCGGAATTTCGAGTACCACCATGATAAACTTTCAGATTAGGATTCAAACTCGTAAATTTCTTGAGATTTCAATCAATAGTTTCCATTGTTAAGCTTTCAGATCAAGTTTGTATTACTATTTCTTTTCGAATGCCGAATGGTAGCTAGCTTGCCTCCTTTTTAATATTGCTCTTCAAAAGATTATAAAAGACTTTCACATTAATACCAGAGGGTGGGGGGGGGGAATTCTTTTTAAAAAATCAATACAGATTTTTACTTTTCTCGATGGCATTGTTATAGTCGCTCGGTCCCCCGATGCTCTTAAATAGGCCGTCCTTTATTTGGAAGTGGAAGCAAATAAAATGCATCTTATCATAAATCAGAAAAAAATCCAAATTCATGTCAAGTACTAGTTTTGATGAACCTTATTTTGTAATTGGAGAATATATATGAATTTGAAGCTATCAATGGTTTCAGATATTTAGGCTCTGAACTGAACACACTCAATGACATAACCCCAGAGGTTCTCATTATATTGTCACTAGTCACTGCTGATAACAAATATTTTTATGAACTTCAAAAACATTAAAAATCTTATTTAATCAGCAGAAAAACAAAACTACTAATTGATAAATCATTGATAAGACCCTTTCTCACATATGCTGCAAAAACGTGGACAATGACCGAGAGAAACAAGGAGACTCTTACTATATTTGAAAGGTTTAAAATGTGATAATATTTGGAAAAACACCACAGAGTTTAGAAATTTGTAAAGTTTTTACAGAACCCAATATTATTAAATTCATTGTAATACAAAATGGCCAAATATATCTTAGCATAGGTTAAAATGGGCAAGACATATGATAAGACTGAACGACAATCGAGTCACAAAAAAAGATCTTTTGGACCAGACCACATGGTACTCAAAAAGGAGGAAGACCAAAGCTCAGGTGTCTCGATCGCCTAGAAAAAGTTCTGAAAACTATTAATATCAGAAACTAGAAAAGTTAGGCCAAGAGCAGAACAGCCTGGAATGAAATTCTTTGGAGGCTCAAGGCCCAACCTGGGCTGCCATGACATTGAGGAAGAAAAAAAGGAAATGATTTACAAAAAAATTCCATGTACTACATAATTTTCCAAACAACTCAGCATATTTTTTATTTATTATTATTCTATTAGATCACCTCACATATATATCTTGTTAAGAAATAGAAAAAATAAATGAGAACTTTTTTTTACAGATTTTTAAATTTCAAGTAAAGGAAGTAATTTACTTCTGGCTTCGTTTATCACATAGGAATTCATACTCCTGGATTCGTTCATTGTCAAAATTTTGCAATACGAGAAAATTATTTTGTTTCTCTGCGACTTATTGTTATTTGACGAACTTAGATAAATTGGAATTATTATTAGACACAATATAGTTTCCACGGACGCAAGTCTTTGTGTACAGAATTTTTCACTTAGACGTCGGAAACTAATGCTCGACTTAATATCTTGAGGTTTTAAAGTTTACATCTTTTTAGATGGATTATACCTTTCTAGAATGTTCCAGTTTTTCAATGTTTTTACAGTAAAAAAATACAGCTTTAATGTTTAGTAAAAGAAGAGCAATGAATGAATAAATTAGTAAGATTATGGTTAGACGAAGTGAAATTAAAGAAATACAGAATGAATTAAACTTGCTAAAAATTTCATTTCACATTTATTTAGTAAGTGGGTGAGGGTTTTTCGGGTCGTTTTCTCTTAAGCAACACGAGAGCAATCTGCAACGGACCCCGTAATTTTGAAAACAGTTCTTAGAATAATGTATACTCTAAACCATAATTGCAAACGAGTTCATGTATTTACTGTACTGATTTACAAAAGGGTAGGTGGTTCGGGATGTCGTAAGGTACGAAATCGTAAGAGTGGCCAAACCCCGCCACAATCCTTTCCTTACGGTTGCCATTCCTGGACACGGCGGGTCCATAGGTGGTGTATAATGGACACTCTCCACACAGCAAAAATAAAGAAAGAGAAAAGAGTAAGAGAGCTAAGAGAAAAGAGTAAGAGAGTTAAGGGAAAATCCCACCCGAATTAAAACTGGCAAGGTAAGGATTGAAGGTGGGAGGTGCTTTGGAAATAGTGGAGGGGGGCGTAACAATTTGAAATGACTTGGGTGCCGGGGAGGTTAAGAACAGCCCTGGGTGGGGTCCGGATCCGTAGACTCCCCTTCCCCTTGTGTGCACCACTGATAAGTGATATGCATTTATAACGCATTTTATAAATAAACTTGAATTTTATCTACTAAAGAACGAGACAAAAATTTTGTTTTGTTTCTATAAGAATATCGCATGCAATGGAAGGTGTCAACAATAATGTCAAAAATCAGGAAATTGCCCCCAAAAAATCATAATCCGTCATCCTTGTTACTGATCATTATGTGATGAAATTGTACTAATAAAATAAATTAATTGATGTTATAACTAATATTTATGAAAAAATAGACTTATTTCTAAATATTCCAATAAAAAAAGAACAATGTTCCGCTCAAAGATGAAAAAATTTACAACTATACAGAATCACCAGGAAATATTCTATAAATGTAACAAAAAAAAAATTTTTTTTAACAATAAGTAATATGATCTGTTCCTTTGAATTTATAAAGTAAACGAATAGTTATGACTTTTTTCTACAATTATAGTTAAAACTAATGGAAAACCATTTAAGGGATGGCGTCTTTTGTAATTTGTCAATTTATTTCATAATTTTATGCTTGGAATCGAAAATTCTTCAAATATTTTGATTAAATTAAATTTAAAAATAAGTCATCTCTATAATAATATTAAATTTGCTAAGGATGATTATGTAAGAGTTGAAGATGCAATGCTTGCTCAATTTTCGTTGTTATTTGACTGTGAACTCAAAATTATAAGATCCGTCCAATGCTTTTCTCTTCTTGTTGCTTCTATCGCAAGACGTTAGTAGACAATACCAATCAATATTTAACACACACACACACATATATATATATATATGCGTCAGACTGACCACCTGACCAGAGCATCTGCACATGCACCTCAGTGCCTAAGGTAACGAAAACTGAGATAGGCACAGTAGGCCTCGGCCCTCTCGTGGGCCGTTGCACCACTAAAAAAAGTTTATATATATATATATATATATATATAACTTTTATAATTATTATTGAAAATGAGTGTGTAAAAATGTGAAACATTTTATATATCCTTACCATATGATTAATAATCGGATTGAATCGATAACAATTTGATTTTATCCTTACCATTAAATGAATGAGCTTATAAAATGTACGCTTTTGAAAATTAATCTACTGCAAGAAATGTTGTAAAAACAAATTCTGTGACATCAGCTGGAATCTTTAGCGAATAGTGGAACAGGTTCAAAAAATAAACTAATATATTAATTTGACATTGTCATGTATATAAATTTATATTATGAAATTATATTTATAAATCCGGAAATATCTATGAAAATTCCGAGCAAATTAATTGCAACACACCTCATTTAAAACCGCTTTATTTTTAACAAGAAAAAAAGGTACGGAATAAACGAATATGAATTTGTCGTTTATAATAAGATAAAACTAAATGTGGAGCTATTTTCATCTTCTGAAAAAGAAAAGTATTTGATATCTCATTTGATCAGTTGATTCGAATATTTTTTAAGGATGTTGACAAAATCAGGAAGTGCAGAATGAATAACACTTCGAAGAAACATTAAAGATGTCTTGAAGGAAATTGCCCAAAATCTCCTCAAGGTTTCAATAAGGAAATCTATGATAAAAATTCGAATCATTCCAGAAATAGTCATAAAAATGGCTTTAAATTTTTCTCATCCTTTCTCCCTCTCTCTCTACATACATACATACACAAATATATATTATATCTTAAAGTGTGTGTGTGTTCCTGTATATATGTATGTATAATCGTCCCTAAATTTCTATAATTCTGACTTAATGCTAAGAAATATATAAGAAAAAAGCAAAACAGTACGGAATAAAGCAATATAGCCACCAAAATACATTAGCAAGCTCTTTGGTTTAGTGCTAAGATTGCAGGAAAAACAAAGTTTTAAGGCTCTAACCTTCCTTCTTAAATCTATATTACTGGGCTGAAATAAAATTTAAAAGGAAAAATACAGTTAGAAATAAAGCAAAATATTTAAAAGTACTCAAATTAATTTCCGAAAAATCTAAATTACAACAATCTAAGAGAGTATCAAAAAGTATTACCCCCCCCCCCCCCAATTTACTATATCACGAACAAAGAACCCAACACAAAGGAAACCACACTGCTGCTTTTTCAGAAATTATGGATCAAAAAAAAATTTTTAATGTACTCAGAAACATAAACATGTAAGTAAAGAACAAAAAACGTATGAAATATTAATATTTCAATACATATTTTAAAAAGGTGTAAAAATTAAAATTAAGAACTATTATAAAATCAGATGATTATCAAAGCAAATAATCTGGTAGCGACATCTATGATTGAATGAAGTAAATACTAAACATTGAGCTCATTACAAATGTACGTATGATTTAAGAAATTCATAACAGGGCAGTCATCTAAATAATATCCAATATATATATATATACATATGTGTGTGTATGTGTGTGTGTGTGTGTGTGTGTGTGACTGCAAAAACAGAAAATGACGACTCAATTAAAATTTTGTTTTTCTGATAACATTTTTTGAAGAAAAACAAACCGCAACATTTTTTAAAATATCATTGAAATAATTGCAGTTCTTGCCTCAAAGCTAAAGATAGACATAAAAGAAACTTGAAACGACACTGTAAAATAAATTATTGTAGGGAGTACTTTAGAATCAATTAACGCTATAATTTTGCCAATGAAACTACATTTGGAGACTGCCAATTGTTTTGGTTGATTTAGTGCATTTGAAATTTTTATAATTCAAGTAATTTTCCAAAATTTTGCTTTATCTGAAATAAAGGAAACTTTTTCTGCCAGAGAGAAGTTGAAAAATAAGATAAATCTTAAATAATAAAGTTCGATTCCAATAAAAAGCAACTTATAAAAAATTTATCCCAAAAAATCCAAAAACATTTTTATAAAAATCTTAGTTTTGAAAATTAATTTGAAGGAAAATATGAATTAAGTCTTAATGATTGCTGATATAGTTCTTTAAAGCCCGATTAAGGGATATACTGAAAAATAAATCTTAGTCTCTTATTTATATAATGATGATGTTTCAATAAATTTAGGTATATGATCTTGGGAAGAGGGGAAAATATAATCATTCTGAAAACAAAATTCATAGTTAAACAATAATAAATTATTTATCAAAATTTGTTTGCAATCCACTTTTTAAACGACTTAAGGCAGATACAAGAATATTCAAAAACTTATATTGACCTCTAAAAGTTAAGGTACGATAGGCTGTTTGACACTCACCATTAAAATAATATATATGAAGCTAAAAATTGTAGTTCATATGAATGATCATAAGTGAACTGAAACAATTATTAACACCATTATATATTTTTAAAGAATTTGACACGTGTATACTATTTGATTACAGCTACGAATATATTCCACTTTTGTAAATAGTGAAGAATTTTCTTATGCTTGTTGATCTTCAATTGTTGATACTAAGATACATTTGGCTAGGTCTAGGAGACATCATTTACCCGATTCTTTGAGATGGCAGATGAATTGAATTATTAATGTTGCAAGCTGATACTGCTAGACGTTTTCATCTTTTTTGTAGTGCGTTCAAAAATTCTGGGAATAATTAGAATGTAAAAATTAAGTGTAAAATCCCTTTTCAAGGGCACCCACCGATTACAACCCCTTCTCAAGAACACTTTCTAGCTCTTTCAGTTCGAAGGAATTGGAAAACTATTGAGTGTGGGTATACCTCATCTCATTTTAGATCAGTGTATTACAACAAGGATGAATATATCTGGAATTACGGTTTGCAGACGATTTCACAAAAAGAACTGTAATGAAGATGACCCCTGGTGTATGCTTCCAATCGGGCAAAAAAATATGTCAGCTAAATAATACAACTGGCTCCTGAACTCTTTACAGACAAGTCACGATTTATTTTAAAGAATTATTCAAATCGAGTACTGATCTGGGGGGGGGGGGAAGGCACCTAGACACTAACAGTCTAAAGCTATTAAAAGATAGTTATAAGGAAGATGGAATTATTTTTAGGTGATCACACCAACCTATAAGCAATTCACATGGGAGCTCTCTGACTGCAGTGAAGTATCGAAAGATCCTTGCCCCATATGTTGATGTATTAGTGTGATGAATTAATTCATCCTAATGGATGAAAATGCTTGACCTCACTGATGTAGGTTTGTTAATGAGTATCTTGAGGACAAGATTTGGAGCAAATGGAATGACCTTAATCCGACAAAGTATCTTTTGGGACATCAATGAACAGATAGCTGCCATAAGTCCTCCTTCGAAATAATTAAATGAGCAGGAACAAAGGTTGCTCCATGGCCTAACATTACTTTCCTTACTAGTATCTTACTACTTAATTGACGGTATAAAAAATACAATTGCTAGAAGGAACAGTGGACATATTTCTCATTATAAAAACGCTTTATTTATTTAAGTTCTTTTGGCAAAAATATGCGCTTTTTATAATCAAATGGTAGACAACTGTAAAAAATGCAGTTTTTCATTTGATGATGCTACAATAATGAAAAACGTAATGAATAACTGTTTAAGAGGCAAAATTATTTTAAATTTCCTGTTATTAAGTTCCTTTTTTATATAAATCACAAAAGACTAGGTATACATTAACATTTAGCGGCTGATGTAATACGTGTATTTCCATGAATAACGATTATTCCAAAATGAATAATAATACATCTGAAAATTCCTAATCCTATATATTAATTTGAATGTTTGGTTTTAGCGTTTGTGTGTTTATTTGTATCTTATACGAATCCACACCATTGACCTCTCCAAAAGTTTTCAGGGAGATTTGTTGACATATTTCTGTTGAAAAGAGAGATTTTGCAATTTATTTAGAATATATTTTTCTATAAACCCCTCTTTTTTCATCAATACTGCTGCCATCTATGAACAATAAAATCAATGATTTACTCAAAGAAATTGAAAACATGATTGTTGATTTTTTTTTAAAAAGTTTATCCAAGTGAAGAACTGGAGCTTCGAATATCTTTCAGTAGCGACTTTTTATTTTTAACATATATTTATTTATTTATTTTTTGAAAAAATTTAGCTTTGTGATTTCATTTTATTTCTGATAACAATTAGAGGAGAAAATTTTTAAAATTTTAAAACCGAATTGATTTATTTTAGATGAATTGGTTGTTTTTAATTGAAATTCAGAGGTGAAAGAAAAAAGACAGACAGTATAACAGAGTCACTCTTAATTATAGACCAAACAAAATATTGAAATCCAAAAAATCTGTACATCTACACACCAAATGAAAAACAAAAAATATTGTGTATCATCCGCAAGCAATTGCTTGAAATTTTGATTGAAATTAATGCTTTTAACTTCACGAGGAAAAGTGTTTTCTTCTCTTACCAAATATTTATAAAAACAAATACCTTTCTGAATTCTCCTTTAAATTCTGGTTGTTTTATCTTTTTCGGGGTACTTTTTTTCAGATGGCCAGGAAATTACCGGGTAATTCAGCTGTATTTATATAATTGACTATTTTGTAATTCGACTGTATTAATATAATTGACTGTATTTGTATAATATTATTTAATAAAGAGTTCATTAATTGTAATATAAATTGCAGTTCATTTAAAATTATTCTGATTATTATTTAAAAGTTTAACCTCATTAAATAGTTTTTCATCCTTTTTCCTCCCTCCCGATTATTATATTTTTCAATTCGCCCACGTGAAGAACAAACCTATTTGATAATAACATATATTTTAGAATACAGTATTAATTGCAGTAGTTTGGGAAATAACTGTAATTTATTTAATTAATTAGTGGTGTCTATTTTGTTTCGTTAGATACGTGTTACATTGAACTCAGAGATCATTTTTGAGAGATTTTTCCTAACGGCCTCCCTGCTTGTCTATTGGATCTCAACTAGCTCTATGTAAGGTTTTTATTATAAACTATGAGTTAATCATTAATTAAAGTATGGTTAGAATACTTTTTATGATTTGTTGATCGAAACTGTCGTTTCTTAAATGAGAAATTCTTTTTTTTTCGCTTTAAGGAAATTTACTTTTGATTTTCCCCCTTTAAGTTTCATTCATTATACATAAAATTGAGCTCCGCTACAACAAAATAGACACTTTTATTTCTTTTCTTTTTCAGATCTGAAATGTGAGCTCTGATAGAACTAATCTGTTGGTAACTGTCTGGGATCATTCCCGATGCAAAGAGGCGGAAATAAGCAGGGGGAGAGAACAGTGTCTTCCTAATTGACTAACGGAATGTTTATATTTAATCAGTAGATTCGGAAATAAAACACAAAAAATTATCTTTATATAACGTTCTCTAAGTAACTGAACAAGAAAGGAAAAGATAAGATATTGTATATCACATTCGTAAAAAGACTGCTATGAAAGCTAATGAGCTTAAAAATAACTCGTAAAATTTTCCAAAAAGAGACGTTATCTTTTATGTAGCTTAAAGAAAGGAGGAACGTTTTCATGTAAAATGACAGGATAAGTTAGTCGTAACTTTAACTTATACGAAGTTTATCCAGAAAATAAAGACCATTCAACCATGTAAATTGAAAAACACAATATTTATTGGAGGAAAAAAAAAACAATTCTGGTACATACCGGAAGCCTCCTTCACTTCTCTACATGATCATCACCTTCATTTAAAAATTTATCGGTATTTATTCACGAGTTTCAGAATTTTCATGTTATACTCTCCTGCCACCAATGCACTATAAGCCAGATGGCCACTGCATTCTTCAACTTCTCATCACTTCTAAAACGCTTACCGCTCAAAAACAATATCAACTTTCTGAACAGATGGCAATTGCTTGGAGCAAAGTCTGGACAATTGACAAGGCTCAATGAACTGGTGGCCGAACAGTATAATAAGGAAATTTTGAAGCTCGTGAATAGATAAGCAAATGTGTTTAAATCAGGGGTGGTCAACCCACGGCCCACGAGATTCATTACAATTTTACACAACACGGTTATTTTGTGTAATATTTTTGTTTTTAGTGTAGTGTTTTGTAAAAAAAATATCCCATAGCTGTTTCTATTTTATTACGATGCTTCTTTTTTAATACGTTCTTAGAAGTTAGTAGTATTGCATTGCAGCGACTCCCCGCAACATCACGCTTGATTCTTATGAGTTTATTGCGCTGCTTATTGTTAGAGATAGGCATATATTTGATCATTGCATTATTACAGTGCTTCTCAAACTTTCAATATTTGCGCGACCAAATTTTCAATCATAATTTTTAATGTCCTTCCCTGTATACAATAACAGTGTATTAAATTGAATAATGATATACTTTGAAGCTAAAGCTACAATACGACTTTAATTATAAACCACATAAATTATCAAGAGAAGTATTATAAATTTTGTAAATAATTTTATAACAGGCCCATAAGGTCACTGGTAATTATTAAACTTATTTTTAACTTAGTATTGTTAAATTAATTATCAAATACATTGTGCATTACTGAAACATTTATAAGTGTTTTATATCAGTGTAAATGTGTATTTTACTTTTTATTATATGAGAATGTATTTTGTTTTGCTTCCTCTTTCAGTAAAATAATAATTTTCTTAAATAATCTTTTGTTTTCGACTTTTCGATATGCTTACGCCTCCCACTTAAGGTTACCACGCCTTCCTAGGGTCAGGGGGTGCGCCACACAGTTTGAGAAACGCTGCATTATTATTATTATTAAATTACCTATGTTGGTATACATGAGAAATAATGAAAACAATAATAATAATTCACTCTGGTTTAAATTTTTACTCCAATAAATATTTGTAATAGGTCCAAAGCTGATTTAAGGATATATATTTTTATATGCGGCCCGCGGGATTGTAATGCTTTTCCGAAGTGACTTGCAAGTTCATTTGGGTTGGCCACCCCTGGTTTAAATGAAGGCGGTGATTATGCAAGGAGTGAAGGAACGTATAAGAATTATTTTTATCCAATACATATTGTTTTTTTTTCATTCTTTATAACTAAATGGTCTTTATTTTCTAGATGACCCTCGTATTTCATTTGTCCACACAGCATTCTTGAAACTAAATCTGTTTTAAAATATACACAGATTGGCTGGTTAGTTGTTTCTATTTGCGTCAGAGCCATTTTTTAACAAGCTGCACCAAACATTAATTTATTTTTTTCGTGATCAAATAAATCGGGTAAAAAAATCTATAAATATGTATTTTACTCATATTCAAAGTGTAGTAGAAAAAAAGGGGGAAGTTTATATATATATATATATATATATATATATATATATATTTGACAAGAAGAAAGGTCAAAAATAGAAAAAGATCTGCAGGGTGTCTCTGGGAACACATCACTGGTATTTACCAAAACCCCTCAACTGTACAAATTTGCGATTAATTTTGAAAAATATCCAGCTATTATAGGATAATTTCAGAAAATAAAAGGCGATTGATATTTCTTTTCTCTACATTACCTTTGGACAAACTGAACTGAGTGGTTGACAGGCATTCTTATCGCCTTAGAACGAAATCATTTTAGTGAACATTGAAAAGAGTCATTTCTGTTTTTCTGCATTTTAATTCTGGTAATCTATAAAAAACAATTTCGCTGAACAATTTATTCTTTATATTTAACCCCTTCCAGGTTCATTTTATTTCTGAATTATGGATCAAAAAGGGGTCAATTTTTTATAATTATTTTCAAACATACATATCTTTTTAAACATAACAGCACCATTCCATACAAAATTTCCTAAAAATTAATGTAAAAAAATCTATTTAAATAAATGAGTAATTTATATACCTATAAAGTTGGCTTTCCTTACGGCAGAAATCATTAGACTGGAGTCAATTCGCACTAACTATAAACATAAAGCTTATAATAGCTAGCTTTTATCTTGAAGTACAAATTTTATTTACAAAAATGGTCATGAAATTTTTAATCAAAATTTGATCGTGTATGATAAATTCAAAAACACGGTACTGCACACAGCCCAAATCGCAATCTGGACAATAGAGAGAGAGAGAGTATCTTGTTTTTCTTCTTACCTTCTTCCTTTTACTGTGTTTGACAAATAAATACACTCTCGTGTTGGATTAGTTTTCTTCTCTGTAGGGGGAATGGAGTCAATAAAGTGTCTTTCAAACAAGCGTGAAGGGGTTGCTCAGTAGAAGGATGTCCTCTTTTGTTAGAAAATTCCACCCAGTGGTACTTTTCAGTTATTCGAAACCAGAAATAGCACATGTGAAATAATTCGGGAAAGACTGATTGCACAGTGTGAATTTTTACAGTGCCCGAGCTCCACTCGGGATGAGTCAGCATGGTACGCTTCGCCTGCCCGAGCTCAGCTCGGGGAAAACCGGAAGGTGTTAAAAAAAGTTATTTCAAGTTTAAAAAAAGAACTACAGAAGATATAAACAGGTCCAAAACAAAGCAATTTATTTCGGAAAAATTTAAATTCAATCTAAAAACAGTTCTTCAAAATTTAAAAGTGTCCATTATTGCCGAGTGCTCACAATTGTGAGTTCTCAACCAGGTGTTGTTTCTGTCGAGTAATATGTTCGAGTAATGGTTACACAAAAGAACCGCCCTGCAATGGGGTTGATGCTCATTAAATCTGCCGAGGGCCGAAATCTTCACATTGGTGTGGAAGTTTGAATTTGGAGAGCCAGCTCAGGTGTCCACCTTGTCACTTGACTGTGGTTCAAGTAACCGATCACTCTCTTGTAGCGTCAAAATTCAACGTTAGTGCATTCAAAATGTAATAGAAACTTAATTCAAAACGTTCGAAATTCTTTACGGAATCTTCTATACTCAATGTACTATTTTCTATAAAAGGTTACAATCATGTATATCGATGAAAAATGTCTAACGTAATTTTTTTCAGAAAAAGTTAGCTTAGATAAAAAAATATATATATTTTTATTTCAGGTTCCAACTTTGACTTAGTCATATATGGTATATCAGGGATTTATATGTTTAGATTTTTAAGGTATCCGACTACTTGTGACAACTTATTTTTAAAAAAATGGAGATATGGGGATTTATTTGTTGTTTTTAGAAATTTTAGGACATTTTTTTAAAAAAATATGCTAAAATTAAGTAGAAGAAAAGAAATTACTATTACTAAAATAGGAAAAAGTTGGTTGAAATTTACAAAAATTAACATAAACGCGGCCCATTCTGTACCAAAAGTTTATGAACAAATTTTCCATTTTTCCATTCTGATGTGTTGCTATATTATTCATTTTTTAAATGGCCTTCAGGATAAGATATATTTTAATTTTTACAAAAACTAGCACTTTATCTTAGTTATTATATGAAATTTTTTAAAATAACAGTGATTATATTAACTTAAGGGTCTGTAAATTTTGTAATAAAACAGTTATTGATAAATCTGAAAGTTAAAACACTTCTACTATTATAAAGAACATACACAAAAAATTTCAGTTAATTATTTTCAAAACTTTTTTAGCAATCGCTGTCCCCGTTTGAGCATTTTCAAAAAAATACATTTCGAGTAAAACGCATTTTAAAGTATGACATCTAGCTTAAAGTATTGGCATTTGCTTTTATTAAAACACTTGTAGTTTTTCTTCTAGTGAACGGAAAATAATAAACGGCATTTTTATAAAGCTAATAAGATGGTCTATAAAATAAAATCATAAAAAAATTATCCAATTTTGGCAAAATTCACGATTTTAGAGTAGTTGGATACCTTAAGCTCAGTTTGACCTCAGTGCATAATTTTACATCACTATTTTCATTAACACAGAATTAGTTTTTATAGCTTACTATAACGAAAACATCCTTTCAAACGTCTATTCGTTGGGTTTCCCGTTAATCATACATGATAATCTTCGCAGAACGTTAGTTGGTTTGTCTTATCTTTATTCCCACCTTGCATTTTATCTAGAGACTATGTATTTATTTCCTCCGACTTACTTTATTTCCCCTTGACTCGACATTTCCTTTCTGTTTTCTTCATTCGTTTCTCTCTCTCTAATTGAAGTACGAGAATGGAACTTATGTTTTATTGATATATAGTTACCATTTGTTATCTGTGTGCTTTATACCACATAAAGTACATACTTCGGCTAGTCAGAAGAATGTCCGAAATAGCATTTATGCTCCTGTAAATTTCGGAGAATATTTATTTACGATTCTTTTTTTTCTTTCCTTTTTGTTCTTTAGACATAATTTTAGAAAATATTAGTTTAATGACTCATTTCACAGAGTGAAACTTTTAACGGATAACGTACAGGATATTATTCGCAAGGAAAAACATGTATAAATACTTTCAGATGCTTAATAGTGTAAGCCTTTTTGTGCATTTAGTATTTTAGATGTTGAATCTGTGAACATCTTAAAGATCAAAGAAAATCATCCCTTAAATATTGGTAGTTTAACAGTCCTTTGTAAACTTATAAAATAGCCCCTGCAGAAAATATTCGTTGCAATAACTAATATTGCAATGCATGTTTCTGAATATAAAAAATACGATAGTTTGGCGAGGTTAAAATAAGCTATTTATAACATTTTTGTTCTCATTCAAAGATATTCCATCATATTTGAAGATTTTTTAAAATAATAAAGGGGTGATTGTTTAACTCTTTATTTAACAAATTCTTATGTATCATACACGAAGACATGAATAATTAGTTATGATTAATGTGTACTGAAATAAGATTTTGTGAAAGCAATTCAGAGAAAGATTTGACAATTTTTCAACGGACTTCCATTGATTTTGCATTATTTTCTTAAAGAATTTTAAAATAGATGCATTTGAACTTTTGCATTTTGTATTAATTAATTTTGTATTGCCACATTATTTCCAATGTTAATTACACATATTGCTTTCATTCCACGCCATTCTTAAAAATTAACTTTACTTAAAATTTAATTTGATTTAATACACAATCTGACGAAATTCTACCTGTGTTATTGCCCTCCAAATAAATACACGTAATTCTCTAAAATATCTATTTTAAATTCAATGTGAACATCTGTTACCAAATTAAGCCCTGCAAATAAAACTTATTCAATTGCATTCGTTATAGTCCCCTTTTATGCGTTTTTACCTAAAAATTTACCTATATTTCCCAAAATCATTGCTAAATAAAACACATGAGACCTGGATTTCAAAAAAATCATTGTGTAAAGATTGTTTAAAGATTTCATCAACCATTTAGCATTATTTTACATCTCCCGTTACTATTGGTTAATAGAAACTATGAAATAACTATTTGTTAACATTGTATTAAGTAGTGAGAAGCGCAATAATAATTTTGAGCTTTATTTAAATTAACTTGCGCTTTCACCTATTCAAATACAAAATTTTGCAAACAATAGCAATTTTGGAAGTAATTTATATCATAAGTCATTTAACCATTATATTATTCAGTATTCAATAACTGACCAGTTTTTACAAAAAATTTGATTTAAGAATATAAAAGCAAATAAAAATAAAATAGAGTTGGCTTGAAAATATTAAATTTAAATGCCTCAGCACGATCGAATTTATTGAAATTCATTACTTATTCAAAATAAAAAAAAATAAAAAAACTAAAGTTAACTGATTCTCTGGTGATATATTCCATCTCATTCTGTTAAAATATATTTATATATATGGACAGGGTTCTGAGACTTAATTTCAGTAATTTATAAAATCATGATGTAGTTTGGATTTGTATTTTAATGAGAATGCATAACATTAGTGTTGCTACACATTGAAGTTTTTTTTCCTTATGTAAATGATTACAGTTGCATAAATTCTATAGCCGATTCTCACTAGAATTATGAAGCCTGTATTATGAAGAAAAGGTAATTATTTGTGAGCATTAGCGTTTGAGTTCGAAGATACAAATTCAGAATATTTTTCCGAGTATTCTAGTTTACTAAAGGTGTATAAATTACTGCTTCAGTAAATAATACGAATTATTTATCATAGAAAAAAATGACTCTAGATAAAAAATCAATATTTCTAATTGTAGTAAAGTATTTTTTTTAAAAAAAAAGTTTGGCACTGTTAGCAATTTTGCATTTTAAAAAAATTAATTAGAACTACCTCAAATGCACTTAATAATTCAGTAAGCAGAAAAGTGATTAATAACAAATCGCTTATTTCTACTTGGTATTAACACTCATAAGATTAGTTATTATATTGTAAATTAGTGATATTTATTGTTCTAAGAAAAATAAAGTGGATATGAAGTCATTTTTTATAGTACTAATTTTTGTATTGTAATTTGAAAATCTTTGGATGTCTTCCAAGCTATGTAACTATAAATTATTCATCATTAATCGTATATAACATAACATAGTTAGTTATTTATCCCAAATTATATTATTGCAAATTTGATAAGATATCTTTTCAAAATTTTGTTTTCCGAAGTAAACTCTTCATATTTTTTAAATAATTACTTATACATTTTCGTTATGTTAATCAGACAGATCAATTTATTCTTGATATCTTTCTTTAGTTTTTGAGAATATCTTCAAAATATTAGTGGATATTTTTTCGCTTTTCCTAATATTTTTTACTTCTGATTAGAAATTTATGTGTAATTATGATCTTTTTTGAACAAAAATTGTAAGTTATGTATTTATTCTATGGAAATAATTTTTATCATCGGCAATTTTACGTTAAATTTATAATTGTTTGTAAATAATATATTCGAAAGGAATATTTTACGTCTTATAAATATTGTGGAAAAAATATTACAAGAAATTAGCTACAATAAATTTTTAATGCAAAAATGTTCTAAAATAAACAAGTTAATTAATTAGTTATACATGTTTAGCTAACATGAAAGCTACCTTTAAATGTTTCGTTGTGGAAAAGGTTTCAACAAATATTGTTTCTTTCAATAATGCTAATGGATATAATGTGGGTATATGAGAATGGCTGTGTCAATTGTGGTTAATATCAGTATCCGAGAATACTTAAGCTCTGTTTCATGGAAAATGTTAACCACTGTGTAAACTAATTGGATATGCAAAAATATTTCTTCTCAGAAATGTGTTTTTCATTTGAGTAATATCCTTTTAATAACTCAGACGCAAAAAAATAGCCTTATTTTCTGAGGGTTTCATATTTACATATTTCAAAACATATTTTAATTCCTTATATTATAAATTATCATACAACAGATTCCACATACAAAGTTTGTTAATCAATAATAATACAGTACTACTTATAAAGCACATTGATTTCTGATAAAATCAAATATTTTAAGTAATCTAATTTTCTTTTACTTCTTTTTACTCTTAAAGAATATATACGTATATTCTTTACATATTTATTTTAAACCTGATTTTTTTAAAATTTCTTTACTTTGAATTTCTTTATCGAATCTATATATAAAAATAATTATTTCACCAAAGTTAATTTTTTATTTACAATAGCATTATATTAGCTTTGAAATTTCCTTTTTTTCTTTTGCCACCACACCAAAATTAATTTTGATACCAATGTATTACTTCGATACAAAAAAAAATTACATTGTAAAAATTATTCTAATGTCTTAAGAAATTATGTTCTCAAAGAGCTATCATGACTAAGCTCATTTCGTTACTGAAATAGTTTTGTTAGTTTACATACATAATTCTTTGTATCGCTAGAACCAAAAATAAAGATAGCAATTTGTTTTCACAAAGAATAATCACCAGCTAAGTCAATTAAAAGATTTCAACTACACAAGAAAAAAGCTACATTTGATGTATTTTTATTTTGACTTTGTAACACAAACTGGGAGTATCGGACATTTCCCAAGTTTTGATGAAAATATTTTTCCCGGCAACTGTTACATAATCCAGATATTGAGGTAAAAATTGTCTCCTTCATATTTCTTAATAATTAATTAATTTAAATAAGTAAATAAGTTTTTGCACATGTTAGTGCAATATTTCAACGAATAGTCTATCAAAACATCAAACTATAAAACGTATATTATCTGCCATTATCTGCACAATAATTTTTCCATAAATGTTCTGTAAATATTTTTTTTCTGTAAATTTGTTTCATACAGCATAAGAAAGCATTAAATGAAAAATTTCCATTCAATTCTTTCAAAAAAAATTTTCAATATATTACACTGAATAGAATTGCAGATTTATGATTTATAGCTACCATTTTGCTTTTTAACTAGGGTTAAAACTATCAAAATATTATTAATTTGACTGTAATGACCAAAGTAAAATTTTTTTAATCAATGAGAATCTTAATTGGTTAATCATATAAGTATTAAAAATTTTCAAACAGTTAAATTAGCAAACAGCATATCATCACATTTTCAAGTAATCAAGTCAATCAAATAAAACTAAATAAATTCTTACCTGTCAATGCAATGAACCCAAATATCAGTAAAAATGCCGCGATGAATATTAAGCGATACAACCAATTCAGTATATACAATTTGTTAATCATTGTTTTCTTATAGCACTATCATTTTGCCTAATTTGTATTTCGGCGTTTTTACGAATGTCTGCTAGATAATCGTCATGAGTATTGCTTTGACCGTAGGCAGTTCACTCTGGCGATACGGAGTAATTGGGAACTCAGCAACTTCCGTTTATTTATCGTAGCTTCCGGGAAGCCCATGCGTGTGGTTATGACGATAGATGTCATTTTTCCACCCCGTTTGTACTGGCCTGAACTTTCAAACGATGTCTATAGATTTTATTTTCATCGAGGAGGATTTCAATCATTGTATTTCATGGAGATCATAATTAACTACCGCATTTTTCCAATAGTATATTAATTGTAAAGTAATTTTATTTTATTGTCAGTTTTATGAGACCGATTACACTTCTGACAGACATTTATTGGATTAAAAGTTTTATTAATTGAAGCATTGTATATCAATCATACGCATTGCAGGTATAGTTCTGAAAAAGTTAACAAAATAAAATAAAATCCGCAAAATACGCTCCTTCTTTAATGGCTAGAATCCTTTAAATATTTATAGAAAATGCAAAATTGATATGAAAGATTAATCTATTTTTGAAAATTGTTCCTGTAGGATTTCATAACTACGTCTTAAAAATAAGAATCTAACAATTGCATAGTGTAAGTAATCAGGAATAACATAAGAAATTAATTGTACAAAGCAAAAAAAATTCATAAGAGAGAAATGAAGAGCAACTTAAATTAAATTTAAAGTCAGAAGAGACTTATTGAAGGAGAGAAGTGTATATTGATTGGATTGTTGCTTATTAACGTCTCACTAAAAAAAAAACCAAAAGGAACATTAAAGCTATTGGCAGCGGACCTCGTAATTTTGAGCCCCAGTCAAGTGCGAGAGAACACCTGAGAAAGCATTTCTCTCTCCTAACTTTCACCACACGAACGTTGGAATTTCAAGCCTGGACAGATTTAAGGTACATCTCTCAACCCCTTCATACTGTGATCTTTAGTGACACCAAAGCTCGACAGCCACAACCCTGGCCACGAGTTCACGTGACCATGACCACTAGGCGACTACTTTAAATATGTGTGTGTGTCGATTTAAAGGGTTATGCATTGAAACTACTGTCATATTTTGCAATTTTTAATCAGGGTTTATATACTCATACAGTCACGTGTCAAAGATTTCTCAAAATCTTCTAAATTATAATAATCTCATTTTGTGGGCTTTTTTTAACTAACCAACGTCAAAGTCTTAATTAGAGTGGGTATTACAGAGGCTTATTTAAAATAAGGTTTTAGAATCGAATAACTTCTGTTAGAATATCTGAAAAATTCTGTATGTACTTTTAGGGAATGATTACTGTAATTTTTTGTTGAAATTTTTTGTATGCTCAGTCGAAAGATATTTCCACATTAATTCAAGTTTACAAATGTGGGTCACCAATTTTGATTTTTTTTTGAGACAAAGAAATTGATAAGTGTCTGCTAAAGTACTACTCTGGGAGACAGAAAATTAGTGAAAAAGAGATTTATCATCGGTATTTACAAAAAATATGAAATCATAATGTGAAGATCACACGGAACCCAAAAATCAATCCAAGACAATCTGGTAGCGAGAGAGCATTCTCTTGTAGAGGGAACATCACCTTATTTGCTTTACATGTGCATCTTCTTCCCTGAATAACCACCCCAGGTCCTTACAAATTTTATATTTTGAAATTGCACTAACAATATATATATATATATTATATATATATATATATATATATTTCTCGATTTTTCCCTAGTCTTCCTTTTTCAAAAAATTAATCAAATTCCAGGAAATGGAACTTTGTAAAAAAATCAGTCTTATAGGAAATGTAAAAACTGCAGAATTGGATTAACACTATTCTATATTAATATTTATATCAAAACTAATGGTTTGCCTGGGCCAGTGAAGTTGAAATGAACATAAACGTATAAAGGGGACCTGTTGCGTAAAGGGTCATATAGCTCCTCCCACAAAACTCTACATGTAAATAATTATATGTTCCCAAAAAACATCTAATTGTAACAGACGAAATGTAGCCAGTAAATTGGGAATCCACTTACTTAGTATAAAATAAATCTTTTTGAATTAATGTATAATTTCAATAAAATGGAGGCCTTAGGATTTCATCTTAGATGCAAATAAGTGACCATTTAAATACTCCAAACTATTATGCAACAAAATCCTGAGGCTGTTAGGTCTTTTTTCCATACTTCTTGCAATATGAAAGAAAAGAAGCATTGAATTCTTTAACCGAATTATGAAGAAAAACGATGACTAGCTTTTTCAGACTATGTCAACGTCCGTTTTGAAGAAATGAAAACACTGTATTTATCATTATAAAAAACTTCAAGGCGACATTATTCCTATAGATAAGATCATTTTGTTTTCTGGAATGCCAAATAGGGTTTCATTGCTCACGTTTCCGGAATAAGGAAATGTGCAAGTCTTGAAATATCGCTGTATGTGTTGACAAGGCTAAAAATTGACATTCGAAGAGGTCGAGATTTTTGATAACAAAGAAAGGACTCCTTCTTTTTACTGCTGAATAGCAAGTGGGTGCAGAAAATAAAATTCAGCTTAGAGAAGGAATCCAAAGATGGTAAATCTATACACCCCCTACCCCGACTACATGCGGTCATTTAAAATGAAATCAAATCATGAATGTTGATATTGCTTATGCTTATATAAGGTCCAATTAGAACTTAATGTCAAAGCTAAGACTTTTTTTTTACAATCCCATATCTACTGTGGCTAAGACTATTCTATCATGACTAGAGTTATCTTAGGTTTATAACTATTTTTTGATATTTTGTAATGTATATATATATATATATATATACATATATAAAACTGTAGAGGTAGAGAACTTATACGCACTGTGACCATGTATTAACTTATAAATAACCAAACAAAGTCTTCAAATTTAAAAAGGATCTGTTCCTACATCTTTAAGTTTTATGTTACCTCGATAAGGATATCATATATATATATATATATATATATATGTATGTATAATAATTCCCAGTAATATATAATCCTTTTAAATATCTTTTAATTATCTGGTCCATACTTTCAGGACCCAAATTTTAATAATAAATTAGCCAGCCGCCTAACGAGAATATTTTAAACTACATCTAGCTACCCACTTAGATCATGTGATTTGAACCGCCTATAAATACCGAGATTCCTGGAGACCCGCTCTCTTTCGCTTCTGTATTTGTCCGTATCAACATGTAGCCGGGTGCAGCTTGTGTTTGTGTGTGTGTATTGTATCGTCCTTGTCTTTCTTTATGTGTTCAAGATGCATAATAAAACAGTTTTAATTAATCACAGGACTGCCTCATCAATCCCATATAAAGACGGCCACGTCTATTTCATATATATATATATTTAAGGATTTTTAAAAATATTATAAACATATAGTTTTAAATTGTTTGCATATTTGATTAAAATGGGGTGTGTGTATGAAGCATGTAAAATGCTACTTATTCACAAGGTTAATTTTTATGAAAATCCAAAAACTGTCAAAACGAATTAACTACTTCAATACTTAAGTCATGATGAAAGGTTTCTTATGCAAAGTAATACACCTTTAGTAAAGCGCATATGTAAATATTCCCAGGGTGAAAAATTCAAAAACTAACTTTCTCGTTGCCAGTCATTTCTAATCCATATAAATTGCTTAAAATAGCGAAGATAAGATTTTATTATCCTTAATGGTATGTTGAATGTGACTATGCTCTATGACTTTCAAGTAGTGTTCCAAAAAACGATTTTTTCAAAGGAAACTTTATTTATAATTAATAAAGACCTTTTTTTATTTTATAACAAGATTGCATAATATTTCATCAATTTTTTATCCATACAAATAAGATGGCAAGATGTTAAAGAAATTTCTTATGACATAAAGAAAATTTCTTCCCAAGCTTGATATTGATTAAGGAGTACATTGAGTTCATTTTTTAATTCAGGAATGACTTCTGAAGATTAACAATGTAGATTCAAACCCCTAGAATTAAGGTAAAAATAATTAGCTAATATTAAAATAAAGTTTTAAAAGTTAAATACATAAAGAACAAAGAAGTATATAATTGATTTGATATAAAATAGTTTTACAGCATGCACCAGATGATAAACGCATGCAATGGTAGTCAAATATTAGAACTGCGCATAAAAGCGACATAACTCTTCTCAGATACAGGGCGTCGCTACAGCCGTATCAATGATACAGGCCCCCCCCCCAAGTGTCAGGGGGCCCCAAAACGAGTAAGCAAAAAATAGTAATTTGTTAAGAGGACAAAAATAAAGAGCCCCAAGAAATTTTGATACAAGGCCCCCGAAGGACTAGCTACGCAAGTGTGCACAGGTACATAAATTTAATTACCTTAGCATAAAAATCATGCTAAAATTAATAAAAAGTGTTTCGTGTACATCTAAAATCTACAAGTGTATATATACTTCGTAAAATTATAATATTTCTCATAGAAAGTTAGGGATTTTTCTTATAAAAAACATTTTAACAGTGTTATTCGTTTTTATTATCAATGCAGTCATTATCAAGCGTTTCTCATATTTAATATTTTTTGAAAATGTTTAAAAATGTTTTGTGAATCCATATCACAAAATCACACTTAAATCTATTAAGACATTTACCTCATAAATTCGCAATAATATGCAGAATTTCCTGAAAAAAAAGCTCTTATAATACCTATTTGTAGAGTCATAATAAATTATTTCCAACATTTATTTGCATTAGTTCCTTACCAAAATAATTTCAACGTACATGAAAATATTTCCTGCTTTTCTCTAACAATAAAACAAAGAAAAGGAGGAAAGCGAGAAAGAAAAATTGTAATTATTATTTTTTTTTTAGCTTTTAGTTTTCCTTTTTAATGTTAATAAAAAAAAAATTAAAGGTCACCTTGTTTGTTGATAAAATATGCTATCTTCTGTTCTTGTTCATCCTGTACATGGGAACACAACGTCTGTGCATGCATACAAGATATCTCCCACATTGAGCAGTAGCTGGAGGTCCTCTAAATGAGATGCACGGCATTCCCATCTCTAAATGAAAATATTAAAAATCTATATAAATATATTTTCATATATTTTTATTTATTTATTAAAAACATAGAAAAAACGTGTGTATTAGTTTTGTTAAACACACACAAATATATATATATATATATATATATAAGGTAACTGACTACGTTTCTCTGAATCAATTTTTGACTAAAATTCAAAAATTCTTTTTATCTTTGCCGTTTTCTATGGGAAAAAAATCGAACAGCCAGAAAAAAAATTAATAATTTAGAGAACGAGGAAGGACTATGGCGTCGATTCTATAAAAGTGGTGAATTTTAAATATCTGGTATTAAGCATTATTTTAGTAAAATAAGAATTAAAACTTTAAATGCCTTTATGGGGATTGCATTCTTTTTATTGAATTTATGTTACTTTAAATCTGATATCTCAAAAATGTATGGATGTATTTCTTTTATATTTTGTATATATATTATTTAGAATACTATAAAGGCAAGAACTTAGGATTTAACTCTAACATCAATAGATTTTTTTTAGTTTTAATTTTTAACAGTTTATTGTTACAATCAAATATACCTTTGGAATTTCTTTGCCCATATGTTGACTTATTTTTATATCATTTTAAAAATAGTGAAATATTAAAAAACTTAAGGCACATTTTAAAAGTTTAAAAGCAATAATTTTTTAAATATTTTATACTGTATTATTCCGTCTTAAAAGACTGATTTGAAAGTTGCATAAGATAAATTTTATACTTTACCTTACTAATTTCGTATATTCGTATTTTTTATTTCATATTTTCGTATATGTATTGCTTTTTCTCAAAATCTAGTATAGAGTTAAAAATAACTCAGGTTTTTTTCATTTTTGTTGTCAACTATTAATTTTAACCTTAAAATATGAGAGGTTAGTTTTGTAATGTTTATTACGGATTACATTTTTATATATTTATAAGTATCCAAATATCAATTTCTGAAAACTGAAAATGATTTACAGGAATAAGAACTTACAACTTAAGAACTTATTCATTCTGCTATTCATCCAACTTATTTAGAAATTAGTTACAAGAAGTTATACATTATCTGGCCAAAAGTATCCGGACACCTCTTTAAAAAGTGGGTTCTGGCGAGTGACGCAATTTGATACATAATTGAAAGCTATAAAAGTGTTGGTAGTGGTTTGTCAGATTGTATTTATGCGTTTGTGAGGCAATGAGTAAGTCAAAGGAGCTTAATGAGTTTGATCGTGGCAATATAGTGGGATGCCACCTTTGTGGGAAATCAGTTCGTGAGATTGTGGACATTCTACAGAAGCCTAAATCTACTGTGAGTGATGTAATTGTGACGTGGAAACGTAGAGGCAGTGAAACGGTAGAAAAACGAACCGGTTGGTCGAAAATACTTGGTGTGTGAACGCAGCCGCAGAACTCTGAAAAGGGTAGTGAAACAAAATCGCAAATCCTCGTTGGTGGAAATTTCTCAGGAGTTCCAAAGTTCATCAGGAATTAGTGTTAGCAACAGGACTGTCCGTCGAGAGTTAAAAAACTTGGGATTCCATAGTCGTGCAGCCGCTCACAAGCCAAACATCACTCCACAGAATGCGAAGCATCGATTGCAATGATGTAGAGCTCACCGTCATTGGACTGTGGACATGTGGAAAACTGTTCTTTGGAGTGATGAATCTCGCTTTGCAGTCTGGCAGTCGGATGGACGCGTCTGGGTTTTGCGGATGCCAGGTGAACGTTTCTTTAGTGACTGCATTGTGCCGACTGTTAAGTTTGGTGGTGGAAGCATAATGGTGTGGGGGTGTTTCTCGGGGTTTGGCCTGGGTCCGTTAGTTCCTGTGATTGGAAACATGAACTCTGAGATGTATGTGGACATTCTGGACAATGTTGCACTCCCAACTCTATGGCAATATTTCGGGGAAGGCCCATTTCTCTTCCAGCAGGATAACTGCTCCATTCACACATCGAGGCTTGCACAGACGTGATTTGACGAAATGGGTGCTCAAAAACTAGACTGGCCTTCTCAGAGCCCCGATCTAAATCCCATAGAACACCTTTGGGACGAATTAGAGCGCAGATTACGTAGCCAGCCAAATCGACCATCTTCACTGCAAGCACTCACTTCAGCTGTGATGGACGCCTGGAAGGCAATTCCTTTTGTCAGCTATCAAAAATTGGTGGAAAGTCTTCCCAAACGTGTGCAGGCTGTCATCCATGCAAAAGGGGCATCAACATCATATTAATATGTGCATCAGGACCAGGGCCGCCGCGTGGGTATTAGGCGCCCTTGTTGAAGTTGAAATTCGGCGCCCCTTTATGGGGTTCTGTTGCACTCTTATAAAGTGCTACAAATAAAATAAGAGATACTCATTTATAGTATTCGAAATTTGACTTTCGAACTGAAAAGCTTTAAAATTATAATATTAAAACACGTTTGTCTTATTGTTTTTTTTATTATTATTTCATAAATTTTAAAAACAAAACAAAGCAAAAATGATATAATATTTTTAAGTGAAATATAAAAATTAGAAAATATATTCAAATATATTGATTCTCCTAGCTTTATAGCAGCTACAAATGCTCGTATCAATTCTTTTATATTTAATTTATCCACAATTTTGCTCTCTATGGATATAATTGACAAGTCCGATAATCTCTCCTGCGCCATAGTAGATCGCATGTAGTTTTTTATAATTTTAAGTTTTGAAAAACTTCGCTCTCCAGTAGCCACCAAAACTGGGAGGGTTAAAGAAATCCGTAAAGCTATCGCAATATTTGGAAATGTATCGATAAGATTGTTTTCATAAATATAATTTAAAACATCAATAGGTGACATATCCTCTTTGGTAAAACATCCGGAAAGATTTTATTTCTTCAAAAAAATTTAATCCATCTATATCCTTTTCATTAATATTTTAAGTATCCGTTAATTTTCGTTCTAATTCTTCACAATGTTTTAAAATTTCATTGTCACTCCAGTTTTTTAAATTAGGTATATAGTATATAGCACAGTGTCTAATATTATATTGTAAAATTCAACCTTAAACTTTTGTCTTGGATTGTTGATTGGTTCGTCGGTTTGTTGATCTTGAAACAGTTTCTTTTTAAAAGGTATCCGAACACGTTCGGAGTACTTTTTGACAAAATAGCATACTAAAACATTATAAATGCTCTTTTAGGACTCAATACCAATTAATATTACTATTAAACTATCAAAATTTCAAATAAATTATCTGAATTTTACAAATATCACAATTATAAGTGAAATTTTAGCAATACTTTTGAAAAACTTGAAAGCAGTTAGAGAAAAAAGTAATAAACATATATTAGTAAAAGTATTACTAAAACAAATTATATGCATTTATCTAGAAAATGTACTAAAATTTTATACTTTTATTAAAATTTGAAAATTTTAGAGCTTATTGAGTAAACATTATAATAAATGTTACATTTTTTATGAGACTATTATTTAAATAACAAGCCATAACTCAAAAAAGTATTCATACAATAAGAAATATTTTAGTACATTCTCTAGAAAATAACATGAATATCAGGTTCAAAAGGTTTTATAGAAATACATTCGTAATATTTTGAGTTATCAGACTCGCCATGATAGGTTTTAAGCCATTTATATAAATGCCCACTTCTGGTAGATCAAAACCTCCACTTCCGGTTTTTCTAACTTTATAAAATTGATTGTAACTTGGCCTCTAGGTAGTGTAGAAACAAAACAAAGTATGTTTCGTAAAGTCAAATGATAGCTCTATTCAATAAAATAAAAAACAAAAATATCTGTCTTGACTGAATTTGGTCATTTTCAACGTGTTCGGATACCTTAAACCTGTTTCGACTTGGTGGAAAATCAGTATCCACCCCCTAATCATCAGCAACGATACTTGCATTGGCAATTGCATGTTCATACGCTTTATCTGATCTACGATTATCTGAAGTAAATTTTAAACGATTTACGATATGAGTAGTATATTTCTAGAGTAATATATTTCTCTAAAAGTAAGAATAATTTTAACATAAATGTGTGTACTTCAGTAAACAAATGTTCAGTGAATAATCTGGTTACGATAAATTTGAATTTTTACATCTTTGTATGATATAAGACATAAACAGTATTATATTCAGAATATGATAAATTCTGCAAATATAAATCACATCACAAACGTTGTACAAAAAGGTAAATGAAATTTTCAAAATAGCCCACCCAGATAGACAGGAAATGATACAAAAAATATGCATGAACAAGAAAGTTTAATACAATATTATTATAATTATTTAAAAAAACATATCTGCAAAAGAGCAGAGGAGGGGGGACAAAATTACATCATACGAGAAGATTGCGAAATATTGAAACAGGAAACTAGCTTATTATGAATCATATTGTTATTAAAAATAGAATGTAACTAGGAAGGAATTGCTTCTTGTGTAGGTTTTTTAAGATATAATAAGTATGGTAAGAGTTTTCATGGAACTTGAAGTTTATTTTCAAATAACAGTCTATGAAAATAACAAGAACTTTTCAATAAGTAAGGTTCGCAACACTGAACAAACAACGAAAAGAATTTAGGTGAAATCCCTACAAATTCGAAATTACTTTCAACTGAATTGCGACGATTACAGTAATGATGCAACCTTTTATATTTATATCTTAAATTTTAAGAAATCGTATATTCGGCTGCCCTTGTGTATAATCCTGCTTAAAGAAATTCATTATATCAAAAAGAGTGTTGTAGATCACGATAAAGCAGTGCTTCTCTAACTTTCAATATTTGCGACCCAGTTTTCAGCAATAATTTGCATCGCGCCCCACTTCTTACAATAACAATGAACTGAATGCAATTATAATGTACTTTGATGGTAAAACTACGATGCAATACGACTTTAATTATAAACGCGCACTAATTAGATAAATATTAAGTTTTGTAAATAAATTTTGTATATGACAAGCCCAAGAGAGTCACTAGTAATTACTGAACTTGTTTTTAATTGAATATTGATAAATTAATTATCAAACACTTTGTGCAGAACTGATACATTTATAAGTAGTGCGTATTATATCAGTTTGAATGTGTATTTCATTTTCTATTATATAATGTAAGAATATATTTTGCTTTGTAATTATTTTAAATTGCAAATTATTTTATTAAATTGATAATTATTTAAATATTTTATTTAAATTTTTCGTAATATACTCGCGCTCCCGCCCCCCCAGTAGGGTTAGCACGCCCACCTTAGGGGGCACGCCCCACAGTTCGAGAAACGCTGCGATAAAGATTTTATTTCGAGATTTGAGAACAATTTAATAACAGGTATACATGACACAAATATGATTTGGGAAGAAAAGCCAAGCGATTTACATAATAATTTGGCCAATAGTGTAACGAAGATTTGATAATTTAGATATAAAAATGAAAGAGAATAATTGGCTTTTTAATAAACACTGGGCGGTTGCACGTTCTCTATAATTTTAATTTGTTTTTCTTTTTTCACTCTTCAATTTTTTGCGCCCCCAGATCTTTTTGTCCAAGGCATGTGCCTAGCGTGCTTAAGCGGAAAAGTGGGCTTGTAGCGGGGGGGGGGGGACGTTACACCACTGGACAACGGTCATCACGTAATAATACAGTCTTATCACTTTTGCCAATTGACGTGCAGTTTGAAATTAACTGTTTTTCGAAGGGAATGTACGGGAATAATATTTGACGACATTAAAATTATTCGGATCATGATCTTTTTAAGACGGAGTCGAGAACGAAATGAGGCCCCCACTGAGAGCGAGGTCCTGGACCCGGGCCTAGTTGGCCCATGCCTTGAAATGTCTCTAACTACAATACAATACGACTTTAATTATAAACTGCACAATTTATCAAGATAAATATTTTGTATATGACAAGACCAGGGGAGTCACTGGAAAAAACTTGTTTTTAATTGAATATTGATAACTTTATTATCAAATACTTTGTGCAGAACTGATACATTTATAAGTGTAGAGAAAAATATCAGTGGGAATTTGTATTTTATTTTTTATTATATAAAAATCTATTTTACTTTGCAATTATTTTAAATTGTAAATTATTTTTATCAAATTGGTAATTATTTTAAATCTTTTGTTTTCAATTTTTCGCGATACGTTCGCGTCCCCAAGTAGGGTTATCACGCCCTTCTGGAAGGCGTGCCCCACAGTTTGAGAAACGCTGCGATAAAGATTTTATTTCGATTTTTGAGAACAATTTAATAACAGTATCATGAAGCAAAATATGATTTGGAGAAGAAAAATCAAGCGATTTACATAATTTTAAATATGTACATGTATTATCATTGCAAACAAAGCGCACACAAACAAAACAAATACGTTGAGCCACAACATCTTCTCAGCATATAATGAATAAAAATTTCTGCCGATACAAATCATTCCCGATTCTTGTTGTTACATGTACAAATAATAGCGTGAACTCCACACGGAGCGTGTTTTTATTGTTGGTATCCGAAATCAAATTTTGTTTTACACAAACGAAAACAATAAGCAGAAACGAAAACAAAATTAAATTAAATTAAATATAAAATTCAAAAAAAAATAAAATTTTATTTTATTGCCAAAAAAAAGATAAAACATGCAAAATTGCAAGTTTTTTATTAACAACTTTTATGTGTAAGTAACATTAAATTAAAAAACTATAAGTACTATAAATTTTGGCGCCCCCTGCCCCAGGCGCCCTTGTGCGGTGAACAATTTTGCCACCCCCACGCGGCGGCCCTGATCAGGACGCTCTAAGTCCATACCACTGGGTGTCCGGATACTTTTGACCAGATAGTTTATATTAAATTAGGTTTTTACTTGAAATGAAAAGAATATCTTAGTTATATATAAGGTAATTAAGATATAAGTAGCATAGTATTATACAGCAAAATATTTAATCTAAAACCAGACCTATTTCTCAGTCAATAACGAATAAACAAGGTAACACTTATTTCTTACTCGGGGCTTCAACTTAATCCTCTCTATTCTAGTGTCTTTTTTGTCGATCGCTTAGCGAGCAAGATCATTTCGAAAAATAAAAGGAGATAATTAGTTTCAATTCTTAACTAGTTGTTTTAACAGAAAAAGAAGGCAAGTTCACTATATGACAGCGTTTCTCAAATTGTGGGGTGCTCCCCCATGGGGGCGTGCTAATCCTACCAGGGGAGTGCAAGCATATTGAAAAGTCAAAAATAAAAGATTAAAAAAATTTATTAATTTACTGAAAGGAATCAAAATACGCATTTACATGAGGTAATAAAAAATACACATTTGCAATGATATAATATACTTATAAACATATCAGTACTACACAATGCCTATATGATCCTTAATTCATCAATACTAAGTTAAGAACAATTTCACTAATTACTAGTGACCCCAAGCATGGGCTTGTCATATACAAAATTATAAGCAAAATTTAATACTTATATTGATAATTTGTACAGTTTACAACTTAAGTCGCATTGTACCTTTAGCGTCGAAACACATTATTATTACATTCAGTACATAGTTGTATGAGAGGAGTTGTGATTAAAAATTTATGATTGAAAATTGGGTCACAAACATTGAAAGTTTGAAAAGTACTGCAGTATGAAGTAAATTTGATATTAGAAAATAAAATCACACACACAAACAGAATGACGCCAAAAAATCTAAAAAAGTGAATCTCATAATTTTTTAGTTTGAACTTTTTTATATACTCTGAATTAAATTTAATCTTCTGATTTCCGTAGATAAACTTGATTTATTAGACATAAGGCATGGGAGGACATAATGTAATGAATATATTATAACATTTAGAACGACAAAATATATGTTAATATATAAGTATATTTTAGTTGGGAATATATGTTTTCCATTCAAATAAAACAAACGTCCGAATTGTTTGCTTTGTCAAACATTTGATCAAAATATTATTACTTCTCTAATTTTATTTATTATTTACACATATGTATTGTTATTTAAATCGGTGATGTATCTGTTAACATAAATTATGTTAGCATGATATCATGTTATCTGTTACATAATTCTCAACATGAATCAGCTATAAATCGAAAATCTAATTTTACAGAATTACTTATGAGAGCTTATCTTTTACAAACAATGTACTACTATCTAAAAAAAAGCTTATCAGTTTCTTTTTGAAATACTTTTTGTGATAAAATGAAATTAGTAGATACTTTCAAAAATAAAACTGAAAAAGTATGAGAAAAAAATTATTTTATAATAATCGCAAGTAAATCTATTAATAATTTAGTAAGTTTTTACAATTGTTTTTCGCATTTTTAAATTTTATTTCATCTTAAAAGAACTAATGTCAAAAAGTGAGGTATTTTCAAGTAAATTATTAGCTATTTATATACTGGTTTAAAATAGTGCTTGCATAGGATAAGTGCGTTTAATTATTTATGATAATCGAAGAACTTATTCGAAGTGAAGTAAAATGAGGGAATAAAGTAAAAAAATAAGTAAATATTTGAAACTAGAAGGTAGTGCATTTATTTCTAATCTGTATTTGATCGTCTAAAGCTTTATAAGATCTTGAACTATTATTTTTTTTATGGTTCCCTTCTGAAATTTTGAGGTGTTAAAAGTCGCAAAAGTGCAACTATAAAGTCAAGGAAACCTTAGTATTTTGAAACCATTAATCCATTAATACCCATGCAAAAATGTAAAATAACGTGAAATAATAATATTAATATTAAAAAAAAACCTAAGAAATATTGCTAAAAATACAAAAATGCGAGAAATGTGTATCAGTATCTATATCATTTTGAAATGATTCAAATGATGGAGAAAAGAACTATAAATTTGTATTAAGTGCAGTTAGGGAAAAAAGAATACATGACTCTTTTAAATATATTTAAATTAATTACTGATAAAGAGTTTAATCTATCATTTGCATTTGTTGGAATATATTTGTTCTTGAATAATTTGAAAGCTTCAGGCTTAACACTAAAGAAATGTGAACATTGAATCTCTTTTTGCTTTATGATTAATATAATTATACTACACCTGAAGGATACCGAAACTAGTTCCTTATATTTAAGTAAAATATTTTTTTTTTATTTCACTTAAAGCTTCACTAAACAACTTAATTTTTTCTTTCATTTTAAATATATTTTTTTTAATTTTGTGACTTGCTTGTTTGCGCATCATTTAAATTATTGTAGCTCTGCATAAATCTTTTTAACTACGTGTCTGATTCACCTGAAGATTTAAATTTTTTTTATATAATTAGATTTTTGCAATATTCTTCAGTACTCCTTTGTGCTACATTTCAATTTTAAAAAAATCAACAAATTGCATTTAAGCTAGACTTTTCATTTTTATTTAATTACTGTCAATACCTTAAAACAAAAACTAAAACATAAGTTGAATGCTTGTCGGAGTACCTGCTTCCAGCAGGGAAGCTCAAACTCCAATCATGAGTAAAAGGGGGGAGGGGTAGTGGCGCAATCGGTTAGCGCGCGGTACCTATACAACTAAAACATATGATATTAGAAATTACCAAAAATGTTCGAAAGTAAAGATAATTTTCTTGCACTTTACCTAGTAATTCTGTGCAAACGTCGCAGCATCCACAAACATCAGCCCTGCGTCGTAACAATTGATGAGGTCCACATGTTACGCTCTTACATTGCCTCGTTTTACAAAAATTAGGAGTACATTCTACGGACTCCACATCTTGTATACAAATACACATAATCAATGCTGCCACAATAATCTGAAATAAAGAAATTGAATAACTCATTCTAAATGGATATGTGGCTCCAACAAAACTTTTATAAGTACAATTTTTGACAGGCAATACTATTATTCCGTATGCAGTATAATTGGTTCATATCAATCTGTATTCTATTCAATATGATTCTATATAATAAATATAATAATTAACTCCCATCAAATAACATTCTACTTGTAAAAATTGAAAGTTCCGTTCTAAGTCGTAAAAATTGAATGTTCCATTCCATGTCGTAAAAAGTGAATTAATTATGAATACTGTAGTCTCATCCATAAGTTGGAGGCACTAAAGTGAAAATGGCAGTATTAGAAGTTCAAATATTCGTGTACAAATCAAATATTCTTTAAGAGAATTAGATTTTTATTTAATTCTTCTAAATTTTAATGAGTGATTTTTTTTTATGTAAATGAGCTTTCTTTTCCTATACCGAAACGAATTTTTTAATTGTATTGGAATTACTTTATTAAGAAATTTCTTGAATTACTTTTGTGATTTCTTATCGTGACATCAGTGAAGTTTTTTCACGTGTTTCACCCACAAATTTTAAAAGCAGTAGTTTATTTTTTGATAAAATTCAATGTAGAACTCATAAAAAGTAACAAAAACTGGAAAGGGCAAAATATTAACATAAATGAATCAAGTTGCACATATAGTTGCATATTCAAAGGCTGATAATAAGTTGGTAAAATAATGTTGTCTTGAATATTTTTATTGGACTTAGATAATCAAACATATGAATCTCCGTAAAAAGTTGTCATGACAAAATTAAGTTTTTTCGATTTCCTTATTTTGACTTTCCTATTTTTTTTTCAAATTTCCTACATTCAAAACAGTTTTCAAGCACAAAATGTTTTTCTTTTGCCATTAATATAAAACCAGTTAACATTTATTTATTGAAAATAGTAACCAGGTACTTACCAGCCAACTAATACATGCCGTTTTGCATAAAATTTTACATACCTTTTTCAGTGTCATTCTGTTGTATTCTTCTTTAGAGACAAATATATGTATGTTTTACTATGAGTTTAAACTAAATGTGTTAATATAAGTTAAATTTCTCTAATTTATGCTTCCATTTTACTATTCACGTAACGAAATTTGTCCTCGCTGAAATTAAAGTCCTTCAATCTCCCAATATCAAGGACATTTCCTCAAATTGTCATAGATCAGCAAACAATGTCAGAATGATTAATCCATAGGTATTGGATTTCATGGAAATCGTTTTTCTAGTTGTGGTTTGCAATTGTTCTGAGAGAAAAGTTGTGAAAACGTATTAGGATATACGAAACGTTATTTGGAGAAAAACGGAACTAGAGGAAGAATTTCGACGACACATATCGGATGACAGTTGTATAATCATGCTTGTCAAAAATTCCGGAATATTAAATTGATTAGGTCGTAGAAATTAATATCAATAGATTTGAAAGTTTCATGCTTTATCTTCTTATGTTTTCTGTTCTTTCCTTTTCTATTGTCTTAATTTTTTTTGTTTGTAAAGTAAAAAGAATAACGAAATTGTCATTAAATAATTGGCTATAAGAAATGACGAAGAATATATGTTAGTTAGGGTTGTATTTAAAAAAATATGTAAGTATTTAAGGAAATTTTCATCATAGGCACAAGAGCATGAACTTAACACGGAGCACATTTTTGGATAGAAAAAATGCCTCAGTTTTTATAAAAATTTGTGAAATTCTAACTCATGCATTTGTTTATAATATAGTGTTTTTAAAATTTCAAAATATTTCGTAAATAATTAGTTTTTCCTTTTAACGTGTAAAAGGATAGCTCATTTAGCATTATAGTATAGGAGAAAAAAATGCGAAACACATTTTATAAAAGAAAAAAATGTGTTAACTCGGATAAAAATAAGTAGTTTGATAATATAAGTGATTCTTTACAGGATAGTGAAGCCAGAATATAATATTAATGTTTGAGTACCTTTATATCTGAAAAAATATTCCGAATTTGGGTCCTATTCTTTAACATTAGCCGAAAACAGCCTTAAACGTTTTTATATATTTCACACATTTTCATTTCCAGGCGACACAGAAGTTCTATCCAATTTTCTTCAAACAATTGTATAAAAATATAGTTTCAACTAAAAAAAATTCTTAATGTTCCATTTTTTGCACATGCAAAATAAACTAGTGTGAATATGTATAGAAGTGTTGTTTTAAAAGCTTTTTCAAGCGCAGAAAATGGAATCCGTTCAAATAAATATGGGTAAAATTATTAAAACATATTTATTTGCTTTTGTATTCAGGTAAAAATGTACTTATTTATGTTTTAATTTAATTAAAAAATGTAAAAAATAAGAAATTCAATTCTAGCTTCGTACATCACATTAATATTAAAGGTTTTAAAAATATACAGTGAAAATCTCTTCACGAAACTGAAGGGACTGAAATATTAAATTTTTCATGTTAAAAGAATTTCTTGTTAAAGGATAATGCAAAAAAATAGATATGTATCAACAAAAATAAGTTTATTAGAGTTTATTTTATTTACATAAATATGTATATATGCATGTATTTAATAAAAATCAATGAAACAAAAACATTCACAAAAACTTAAGCAAATGTAATACAAAATTTTCAAGTTTTTAAAAAAAACATTTATCGAGTTTTTGCAAGAAAATCTGATATTTTTCTTTGTCTTATTTAGCATCAAATTGTTAGATGTTGTCCATTTTGTTATTCATTTCACCATTAAAATGTGCGCCTAAATAACTACGCATACTTTTCATGATGTTCCTCATTTCTGATAACGTAAGAATAGGAGCTGGATTATTCATTTCATTTTCATCTTCGGAATCTGCGCCAATGATATTTTTTTTAGCTTTGAACACACTCCAAAATGTCTTTGTCTACCAGAATCAGAGCTATACACACATTATCATCATTTACTGCAACGAATTCCTCCGAAGATACAGTGGAATAGTCCAATCCGGCTGGTGTTTTCCGCATTTTGTTCATTCCCAGAAGGGAAATTTTTTCGTGTTCAGCGATTTTCGTTTCGTGTCAAGAAAAAATATATATATATGAAAATACTTAGTAGTTTGTCGAGACCATTATATTATCTCGTGTTAACCGATATTTCGTCCTCAACGTTTTAATGTTAAACGTATTTCACATTAATGTTATTTAAATCTTTATTGCATCCTTTAATATATATTATTCGCCCGCAGAAAGTTTTCTTTCTAACCACTCCTAAAATATTTACCTATTACTGATGTAGGGAAAAAAGATGGGTCCGCGAAACGTATTTGACGAGTCCTTTGGGATGCCAGATATCTAAAATCTGAAAGAAGGAGGAAAAGTGAAGCCTGTTTGTTCCTCGTCTTGATTTAAAGCTGAAAAGATTCCGTCTAGAATTTACCCGAGAACACATTATACGGAATAGAAAAAGTTTCGGATCTTGAAATATTTGCTCTATTTATAAAATAATCTTTTCCCGTTTTGATTTTCATTGAATATATTTTCTTTTCTATTCAGTGCCTGTTTATCCATTGGATGCTTGAGGCGGGCGCCCTGGGGCCCGAGGCCCGGATAAGCTGAACATAACCAGGTTTTTTGGTAATAAATTTCGATCCGCCAGTGCCAAGGGGGCCCGTAGATCTTCTGCACCCAGAGCCCGAAATGAGCTTAAATCGGCACTATTTCTATTTTCAATATAAATGAATGGTGAGAAAAAGTGCTGCCTTGATAGTCTAGATGAGAACAGACATTATTGGGGAAATCTAAAGAAAAAGTACATGTGTTTCAGTTCAAGAAATTGTCTGTGGTGTGAGTAACAAATTCTAATGAAGGCAATCTAAAACTCGTTGAACCATCCTCAAAGATAATTTCGAATGCATTCAGATTTTAGAGAAGACGCAAGCAAAAGGAACTTTTTCCCCAATCAAATTTTGCTTCTATTCCCTCTTCGAGAAATCCAAAGACAGATTAACCTCAAGACATTTAATAATGTCTGGGAGACGTCATTTATTTCATGTGTCATAAAACAAATGTCTGCGAGACGTCAAAAACTGCTAAGGTCCCCACTCACGAGAAAAAAAAGTAAGTGGGTGTCAAATTCCGCGTGTTATTTGAATATCAAAGGGTTAAACGAGCGTTTCTCAAACTATGGGTGCACCCCTGTGAGGGGTGATAATCCTACCGGAGGGCGCGAGCATATCCAAATGTCAAAAATTAAACATTTTAAAAATATTACTAATTTACTGAACGGAATCAAAACAAAATGCTTCTACGGTAAAAAAAACACACATTTACAATGATATAATACACTTATAAATGTATCTGACTGTACACAATGTATTTAATCATTAATTCATCAACACTACGTTAAGAACAAGTTTAATAATTACTAGTGACCCCATGGACTTGTCATATACAAAATTATTTACAAAATTTAATAATTATCTTGCTAATTTGTACAGTTTATAATTAAAGTCGTTTTGTAGCTTTTGCGTCAAAGTATTATTGGATTCAATACATTATTATTGTATGGAGGGGACGCCATGAAAGTTATGATTGAAAATTGGGTCGCAAACACATTGCAAGTTAGAGAAGCACTGGGCTAAACTAACACAAACTCGAACTCTTTAAAATAGTCTCTGCGTATACCTGAATTAAATTTGTTTGTGCTCGTTTTCCTTTTACAAACGTTAAACAAAATGCAATGTACTATGTTTTAAATACCAGACATGTTTTTAAAATAACCACCAAAATTGTAAATTATATTCGAGTACATCGATTTAATTAACTTGCTTCATTTCTGGAAGATATACACCAATCTACCATATTATACAGAACTTTTAGTTCATAAAGAGTTAAAACTATTCTTCAAATTGCTGGATGAAATTATAATTTTTTGGAGTGAATGAGCGAGCAAAGGTTAACGTCGCACTATTCTGCTACACGAGGGCTATTGGCGATGAACTTAGTAATTTTGAACCATGGTCAAGTGACGACATCTGAGTTGGCATCCCCTCTTCTAACTTCCATACCGCACCAATGGGAGGACATTTGAGCCTCAACATATTTGACGCGCATTGACCTCCTCTGCACGGTGTGCCTTCAGCGGTACAAGGCTCGAACTCATTACACGCAGGTCACATTTCCTTTTCCTTGACTACTAGTCTACTGCGGTTACATATTATCCTGTGAAAGATTTGTAAACTATCTATTTTTTAAATCATATTGCTGAATTGTTTAACATCAGTTTATTATTATTTAACCTCCGATTGAGCCTCTAAACAGTGAGGCAAGTAATACAAGGTGTAAATGAGTGGAGAACCACTGTGCATCTCTCTAACAAGTACCTAAGCCAATACACATGCCAGCTTGTCCATTTTTAGCTTTAAACATGCAAAAATGATTTGTACAAGTGATGTTTCCTCTAAATGTAATTTGCGTACTGTTATTCTCTTTCTTCAAGCAAGAGGAAATAGTGCAGTAGAAATTCACCGATGAATGAGCAGCTGAGTTGAGTTCTTATCCATGACAATGCTCGCCTACTCAGTCCTGCTGTAAGCCAAAAGCTGCCTGAGCTGTTTAAATGGGACGTGTTTTATCCACCGACATGTAGCCCCGACTTAGCTCAGAGGAACTTTCATCTCGTCCCTAAACTGAAGAACTGGCTAGGAAGTCAACGCTGCCACACCAATCAAATAGCTTTCAGCTCCATCTCATCACTGACAACAGCACTCTTGAAAGAGGAAATCGAAAAGCTCTTTTACCGATATGGTTAAAACCTGACACTTCATGGTGATTATATCGAAAAGTAACAATTTTAGTCCATAATTTTTGGTAATAATTAATTTTTTCTTTTCTATTTCCTATTTTTATGATTTATCGTTTAAAAAAAATCTGTTGTATTTAGTTGCAGAATAACCCTATGTCATTCAATTTAACTTACTATACTTAAATAATTTTGTATAAAATATGGCTACATATAATCTGTATATTTTTCAATGTATGTCAAAATATTAAACACAGTAGAATTTCCTTATTTTCTTACTAGAAATGACACATTTTAACATCATTTGTGTTCTTATAACGAACAAAATAACCAGAAAAAAATTCCAATATTCGGCATTTTTTTTTTTTTTTTGAATTTTTTTTCTTAATGTGAAAACTTATATGTGAAAAATTAAATGGAATTATATGAAAGAAAAACTTGCAACTTTATTATTATTGCTATCTAAGAAATAAATTATATAAACTGACTTCCATTACGAAAGCCTTCGAAAATTTCTTTAATTCTCGCTTTAATATTTCTCGTGATCTCTAAAAGTCTGAATTTTAAAGATAAAAAAATATTATTTGTATCGGAACCTGTGGAGTGCCTTTTTACTAAGGCAATTTTTAATGGAAAAAATCCCTGTAATTTAATATTATGATCATATGAGTTATTTATAGGCAATTTTTAAAAATTAATACTAACCCTTCGTTTAGGGGGAGGGGGACTGAAAAGAGAAAAAACCGCTCGACTACGGCTTTGAGTGTGATGTTAAAATGGGAAACCACATAACTTGTTTTCTTTACAGTACTAGTAAATGCCTGTATAAGTAAAATCCTTTTTTCTTTCTGTCAATTTTTAATTGATGTAAATTCAAGAACAAAATTTAAAGAACATTTATAAATTTTCAGTTAATAATTCTGAGATATATAAAGATAATCTATTTTTACATGCTTACAAATTTTTCCATTTTGAGTGGAATTTTCGAAAGTATCTTATGTCTTTCTAGAAACATTCATAGTAAGATTGGCGTATCCATCTTGTTCTACACCAAGGGTGTCATTCTCAAAAGCTAACTTGGGGCAAAGAAACAATGTTTAACTTTAGGTGGGACACAAAAAAAATCAATATTCATAGAAAAGTAAATTTATTTCGAATAATACACTATAATAAACATAAATAAAAGAACGAGGAAAGTTTAATGTTTACGTCGTGACACTTGACATCTCTTCTCCGCTACTATCTTTCCTCTTCCGGGAGAAATTTTTATATTTTATTATATATTAATTTATGCCGATATACTGACCGGGCTGCAAAAGTGTTCGTTGTGGGCTGCATTCGGCCCGCGAGTTTGACACCCCTGTTATACACAGTTTTGGGTTATGCTGCAATACGCGTATAGTCTAGGCTTGCATTTTACCACAATATGTTGTGACGGATCTATACGGTTCTTTCTACTAACTCCTTGAGGATTCCTTTAGGATCATCATTCTTTCAACCAACTTTCTCCGAGGAATGAAAGCGTGATTATGCAAATGAAAATTAATATATTATTCTGTATTTGCGAGTTTGAGAGTTAGTGAAGTGAGAATTGAAGGTTAGTGAAGTGAGGATAACTTAGATGTGAAGTGAATGGATGAGAAGCTAGCAATCTGGCAGTAGTACGTATACGTAAACAGTGTACGACGCGAGAAATTGGAAATTCGAAAAGTGATTAGTTTCCATATTGGAGAAATGTTTGAGGCCATGTCTAAAGGATTAAAGAATTGCAAGAGTTCAGGTACTGTGATCTTATTTCAAGTAGAAGTTAGAGTTAAATTATTACCTCACTTTTAAAATAAAAACAAGCTTTGTATAAGTTATCGTAAGGATAGATTTGTATGATCGTATATATTATCCCCATGCTACCTTGTTTCACCTTCGTCTTCTAATTGATCAAATTTATCTTAATTAGAGTGTTATTTGCGTCTGTGTTGAATATAGAGATAAATAAATAATTTGAGTTCATCATGTCGTCTGATTATTTAGTTTCTTCCACACATCTAGCAGGGTTACAGGGAATAAGGAATGAAAATTCCTTACAATGTCCAACATTTTTCAGACTTTTCATGTTTTCGAATAATTAAATGAGGATTAAAACATCTTTTATGTGTTTTTACCTAGTTTTTCATGATTATCATGCTCTTCTTATAACATATCTTTCAAATACCTAGAATTTCTTAAGTTCTAACTGGCTGGCAGGAAGCATTTCGCAATTCGGTAAATGATTAAATAATTTGACTATTATCTCACGGAAAAAAATGGAAGAAAATGCTATCGTACCACCACCTACTTTTTCGATCAATTTTGCATAAACTGTTCATTTGATTGAAATAGTTGATATAAAGTCCATATTATTATTATAATTTCTCTCTCCGCTTTGAGGCAAGTCAAATGAGAATTTATTTCTCCTTTTTTCTGTGTTTATTTAAGTTTTATTTCTCAATTGATTCAACCATAATGGACAAAACAGACCCCGCATCTTTTATCATATTATTTATTTGTAATTATTTTCATGTGGCATTAGTATTTTTGTTTAGCCATTTGGGTTAGGGCATGTTAAACGTTTCTAGTTGCATGCGTTCAACGCCCGTGCTCATCCTATAAATCTCACAATGGCATAAGTAGGTGGTTGTCGCAAGGCGAAATCATTAAAGAAGACAACAGAAATCAAAAGGTTTCATGCACAATTTTATACACTGAAGAGTATTTTGATATTATTCAAGGCCAAGCAATAAGTTTTTCTTTATAATTTCTCAGATTTTTTCTCTTTTTTTAAGCTTAAATAACGAAGTTTAATAACATCAAAAACCCACCAGTTTAAAAAGACTCAAAGCCTAGCTAAATTTTATGTGGGGAAAAATAGGTATATATAATTTTGCATTCGAGCCTTGCAAATATCACGCTACAAAAGGTTAAATTAAGGATAAATTTTGTCATAAATATATGGGCAAAGGAAATTTCAAAGTATTTTGTATACGAATATAACGCCACAATCACTAGATTTCATACACAAAATTTACATGCGCACAAACACTATCGATTCAGAACTATAATGTTCATGATCACGAAAAAAAGAATTCGTCCTGAACAAAAATTTAATAAAGTATAAATATAATGTAATTTTTAGTCTTCATTAATTTTATAACTACAACTTTTTACAGCTGAAAAATTCTTTTAAAACTAACTTTAGGTCTACAATTACATATCATCTAAATTATTTACAAAACTCAAAATATTTTCTTTTCCTGTTTGGGCAATTGATTACAAACAAAAAATAGGAAATTATAAAAATCAGAAACTACAATTTCATTGCCTAAAAATGATAGTTTAATCTTGTTTTAAGTTTATTTCTTTAAAAAAAAACTTTTTTACAAGAAATGAATAATAATAAAACATATATTTATCACTCTGACACACATGGTTGTAGAAACATTTTCACCTGCTGTACGCATACTAAATATGTGATTATTTGTATTTTACCAATTAAATGTTTTAAATGTCTGATTTCATTTTATTTTATACATTTATCCTAAACAGGGTCATCTAATTTTCTCATTTATCAATTCGTTTCTTAATGAATATTTCTCGATTAATTATTATTTATTTATTTTCACTCAAGTTTTGCAATAGTCATAAAATACAGAAATAAATGCTTAATTTTTCAGTTTAGAAAATAAAGTAATTGAATCTTATCGGTTTAATACTTTGCATTATAATGCAATAATTCTCAAAATGTTTTGCATGCATGACAGTTCTTCATAAGCCTGAAACGGGTGAAATTGTTTCTTCAAGTACAAAAGCTTTTCTTTCTGGATATTTTAGAGGTCTGAAGATCGCTGAATTTCCTGGATTATTGTCATGGCTTGATTCACATTTGAGAACATTATCTCCAATAAGTACAATTCAAAAAGAGGTTATCATATAAAAAAGTATTTCTCATTTAAAAGAACAATTTCTCCCTGACAATGTACGATATATTATGTAAAAAGGGATTCTCCTCTCTCTCTCTCTCTCTCCTCTCTCTCAATTATCATTTGACAAAATATCTTAGCAACATGCTGTTCATCTTTATCACCAAAAGAATGAGAAACATCTTTGAATGTGCCAGGTTATATGACACTGACTGCAGTACTATTATTGATCCCAACCTTTTGCTTTAGAGAGGGGTATGAAGGCATTTGTATAAAGTGGAAAAGTTAAGGTATCCGACTACTTGTGACAGCTTTTTTTTTTTTAAAAAAAATGGAGATATGAGATTTTTTGTTGTTTTTAGATTTTCTTAATACATTTTAAGAAAAATATGCTAGAATTAAGAAGAGAAAAAGGAATTATTACTACTAAAATGGGGAAACAATGGTAAAAATTTACAAAAAGTAACATAAACGCGGCTCATTCTGTACCAAAAATTTAAGAACAAATTTTCAATTTTTCAATTCTGATGTGTTACTTTGTTATTCATTTTTGAAATGACCTTCAGGATAAGAGGTATTTTAATTTTTACAAGAACTAGAGTACTTTATTTTAGCTATTATATGAAATTGCTTAAGAAAACAGTGATTATACTAACATAAGGGAGTGTAAATTTTGTATTAAAACAGTGATTGATAAATCTGAAGGTTAAAACACTTCTATTATTATACAGAACATACAGAAAAAATTTCTGCAAATTATTTTCAAAATTTTTTGAGCAACTGCTGGCCCCATTTGAGCATTAAAAAAACAAAACATTTTGAGTAAAACGCGTTTTGAAGTATGACATCTTGCTTTAAGTAATGGCATCCACTCTTGCTAAAACACTTGTAATTTTTCTTCTAGTGAACGGAGAATAATAAACTTGAAATTTTTATAAAGCTAATAAAATGGTCTATAAAATAATATCATGAAAAAAAGTTTGTCAATTTTTGCAAAATTCACAATTTTAGAGTAGTCGGGGAGTTCATTCATTTTCGGAATGAAATGGATCAAGGCCAGCTCTTGCAATTTTGCCACCTCGGACAAAAATGAAAAATGCCACTTCTCTCCCCAAAGTACAAAAAAAAAATATATATCATTAAAAAAGATAAAAATTGTTCCTAAATGCACACCTATAAAACTTGAATATTCCTCGCGAAGAAAAAGGGATCTAACAGTACACATACACACACACACACACACACATATATATATATATATATATATGTAATAATTTAAATTGATATCTACTCATAATTCGAATATCCTTTATTTATAACATCTAATTCATAAATCCTAATACCCTATTTCGAAACGCGTCTCTTTCTCAAGCATTAAAAACATGTTGGTTTATTACTTATTCTTTAGACCTTGAAATTTGATAGATTTATTGGCGATTCCAAAAATATAGGATCATTAATGGTTTCCAAGCTCTTTAGTAATAGGGATTAATATTCCCTAAGCATGATGTCATTTCTATAAATAACTAGTTATTCCCTTCACCTAGACACGTGGCTGTAATTTTTACAATGTATTCTTCCCGGTTCTTCCCTATATATAAATACTTGCTATCTGGATAATCCCTCTCTTGAGTTTTTGATTTCGCTTGAGACACGGAGTAGAGATACGACGTTCTTTACTTGCGATCTGAGAGCAGTCAGGAAAGCAGCAATACCCGACTTCTAATAGCCCTTATCAGGGTTGAAAGGATTAGAAGTCAGCTTACTGACTTCATCATATTTTTCAACTCATTTACCCAACACTGGCCCGGACCGAAATATGGAAAATCTGTTAGACGAAATAGTTTTGTCCCCGCCACACTCACGACCAGACACAACCCCCAACTGACCACAACGGTACGACTGAGGAGACGCCCTGCCAGAGATTGGTACGAACAAAAGCCAATACCAAACGATTTACCGTCACCCGTGACGGCTACAAAAGGATCATGGAGACCCTATAAATGTGTCGTAGTCTCTCACTACCCCTATGATTATTAATTCCTCTTTGCACATTATCTAAATTTGGATATGTTGGATTCATAATTAATAACTACATAAATAATAAATCACTACTATTTATTATTCCTTATGATAGAAATACACAAATATTAATCAAACTTTAAGAACAACAAATTATAGTGGAGTGAGATCAGAATTCAATTATGAACGACGGAACACTAACTGATACCACGGGGAATAACGCATACAATCAAACTACGCATTTAAATCTAATCTATAAAAATCACAGACCTGATATCTCTTTAAGACAGGATCTTGAATACTTGTAGAATCTATGGAGTGGTTTCAATCCGGGATATCTTCAGTTACGTCCGAACCGAATTAATGAATCTTTTTCAATAATCTTCCTTCAGCTAACAAACTTCACTTAGTTAAACTAATCTCCTAGAATCACCTTCTTAATCAATCACGTAGTTAACTCCTCTATCAAAACACGTAGTCATCCTCATCTCTTCATTTCATTTCTCCCTTTTATATCTCTTTCGAGCTCGCTAAACCCGAAACTATCTTATTTGCATAAGTCACACTTTTAGCTCTCAGCGGGGATTGGTTAAAATAAATACAATTTAAAAGATTTTGAGAGAAGGTTAGTGAAACGCGTAAGCACCCGTCACAAATGGACCGAAGCCACAACCCTGACAACTCCCTATATGTAAAGATTGAAAGGGAGCACGAGGAGATCTCAGCACTTCTAGAAAATGTGGTGAGTGATTTTGGCTCTATACCAAGATGTACTACACTAGGCTACCCACTACACACTTCACCTGCTACACCCCAACACATATACCTAAAGCATCACCACCTGGTACACTCAGATCTCATACCAAAAGGCACAATGACGGATTCATCACACCACCTGCTAGCAAAGCCGCTAGAAAAGTTCTCTTAAAAACTCCAGGTATGGCACCAGTCAGCCTAGAAAATAGGTTTAATTTCCCATCTAATGAAATCGACGCTGAATTCTCAGCTCTACCAGCCACACAACCAACCCAACTACAAATACCAACAATAACGCCGCAGTACAACACTCACAAGCAGGAGTGACAACCTCGTCCACTCAAAACACACACCAAATACCCACTATTCCAATCACAAACCAAGGATCACACACCGGAGTGACACCTTCGTCACCACAACCTGCTAACACTCCAAAATCTAAGCTGCCACCACTAATTATGCTCAAAATCACAGATTCATACCGCGAACACATCAGCACAATCTCACAATTTTACCCAGGAATAAGAACCAAAACCACAGGAGAATTCATTAAACTATACACAAACACAGACGAAGAACACGACACTCTAGTCGACCTACTTGAAAAACTCAGATACCAACACTACGTAATAACACCCAAATCAAACAGACCAATCAAGGTAGTAATTAAAGGACTACCTAAAAACATAAAATGCACTGAAATTAAAGACGATCTTGTACTTCTCGGATTTAACTCTGAGAAGGTCATTCAACTTATAGGCAGAAAAACAAAACAACCATTACCCGTTTACTTGATCACACTTCCACGCAACATTCATAACATTAAAATTTCAACTTAAAAGCTATAGGCTACATGAGCATTAGGGTAGAAGGCTTCGAAAGTAAAGGAGTCACCCAATGTTTCACCTGCAACAACTTCAACCACACTTCTGAAAACTGCCACATAAACCCCCACTGCTTAAAATGCGGAGCAGCTCATATCACACGCGATTGCCACATCAAACAAAAACTAGAAATCAAGTACTGCATAAGCTGTCAGGTCTACGGCCACATGGCCAACTGGCAGGGTTGCCCTTGCTACCCAAAACCCCCTAAAGGCGCTGCACTTAACAGAAACAAAAACACCATTTACAAATACATTTAATAGCATAGTCAGACCGAACACATCACACGCACAAGCGGCCACACAAAACACCATTCACACTAATAAATCACGACAGACGGCAGCACACAGCATTCAAAGAGCTGGGAATTCACGGCAAACTGAGGCCATAACTGCTCAACAAATAAACCCCATTCCTATTCAAAATTATCCTCTGAATGCTGCTACTAACATCAGTATTCAGCAAACTCTTCAAATAGCCATGTTCGCACTTGCTCAACTCTCTCAAGCCTTTTACGGGGCCTCTGTTATAGCCGGAAATTTGAACCAAATCAGTGCCGCCCATGGCAATCCTAACCAATTATACGGCCTAATCGAGGCATCCCTCAATAATAATTTTGATGCGTAAATCGTCACCCATTGGCCTCAGTTTGTGTTCTTGGAACGCAAATGGACTGATTACTAGAAGAATTGAACTTCGTATTTTCATAGAGAAGCACGCCCCAGATATTATGCTAATTCAGGAAACACACCTGAGACCGGCCTATACCTTCAGTATTCCAAATTACCGCTGCTACAGGAACAACAGAATCACGGAAGACAGAGCGTCGGGAGTCACTCTCGTTCTCATTAAGAACAATATCAAACACTTTCACCTTTCAACACCTCAATTACAAGCCATAGAAGCCACTATTATTCTTGTCACTCCTCCAAATCACAACCCAATTTCCATCATTTCTGTGTACATTCCTCCCAGATCAGACACTAACATTTTCACTATAGACCTCGAAAATCTCATTCAGACCAGCAGTGACTGTGTGATCTTTGGTAATTTCAACGCCACACACAGCGCTTGGAACTGCTTACACAATTCCACTAGAGGCATTAAACTCTTAAACTTCGCTAATCAATTAAACCTCAACATTGCTTATCCTAATACACACACTCGATTTGGTTACGGTACAGCTAACACAATAGACATCGCGCTCATCAGAAATTTTTTCTACCCTTTCGACATCTACACTACTTCCGATCTCTCATCTGATCACAATCCAGTCTTTATTTATTTTAAACTTAAAACACCTTTGTACACAAACAACCCCAGAGCAGTCTCCACCAGTACTCGCCACGCCTCCCGTCCAATAGGAAACGAGCACCGCAGCTACACCACACCTCACATTCACACGGTCATACAACAGAAGAACAAGCTTCGTAAACGCTATCAGCGTACACTAGACCCCACACACAAAACAGACTACAATCGCGCACAACAAATTGTTAAAAACACTCTTAAAAATATTCAAATGATTCTTGGAATAAACGGCTGGAAGCACTTAATGCTCAAGACAACAGACTTTGGAGCACACAAAAATTCTTCAAAAACAAAAGGCATCAGATACCACCCCTCGAATGCGCGTCAGGCACTGCAATAACAGACAAACAAAAAGCAAACATTCAAGCAGACACACTTAAAAATAATTTCACAGAAAACTCACCACAAAATAAAGATGACACCACAGAAGACGATCACATAAATAACCACAGTCAGCAATTTTCTCTCTACTAACCCAACTACCTATCTGCCGGACTGAATCATCACTTACATTAAAAAATCTAATAGTAAAAAAGCTCCCGGCAAGGACCTCATTACTAACAAAATGATCAAAAATTTCCCTCTTAAAGTTGTACTAATTCTCACAATTCTCATTAACAAAATTATTAAATTTATAATCACTTTCCTACCTTATGGAAAGAGGCTGTAATATTCCCAATTCTCAAACCTGGTAAAAATTCAAAATTGGCTGAGTCATATAGGCCAATTTCCCTACTTTCTAGCTTAAGTAAAATTACCGAATTTATCATCCTCAACAGACTTAAAGATTTTATCTCTCAAAATAACATTATTAACCCAAACCAATATGGATTCACTAAAATCCTTTCTACTACTCACCCTCTTCTTAAACTGACTGAAACTATCACAACTAGCTTTGAAAAACAAAGATCCACTGGGGCCGTCTTTTTAGACATTCAAAAAGCATTTGACAGAGTCTGGATAAACGGCCTCACATTCAAACTTATCAACTACAAAATTTCCCACCACCACTCACTCACCTTCTCCACTCCTACATCACTAACCGCACCTTCTCGGTTCGAGTTAAAGACACTTATTCAGATACAAAAAACATTTATGCTGGAGTAATCCAGGGATCGTTACTCGGTCCCATCTTATTTAACCTTTACCTAAATGACATACCAACGTATTCACTCACTGACATCAATATGTACGCAGATGGCACTGCGGTGCTCGCATGTTTCAAAACACCCAAAACAGTAACTTTTGCACTAAATAAGCATCTCGCACTTCTAGAAAATTACTTCAACAAATAGAAGATCAAAATTAACGTCGACAAATCGGCTGCGGTCGTTTTTACACGAAAGCGTACACTCCCACCCACAATGTACAACACATTTATACCCTGGTCTCAGGAAACTAAATACCTTGGTCTCATTTTTGACAGTAAACTTACATGGAAATCACACATTTTACACGCTCGCGACAAATTTCGGAAAGTAATGTTTAAACTCTTCTCTCTAATCAACCGGAATTCTCATTTAGATTTGCATAACAAAGTGCTTCTCTGTACAGTCGTTTTGCGTCCCATCATGTCATACGCATGTCCAGTTTGGAGTTATGTATCCAAGACCAATATTAAAAAAATTCTAGATACCGCTCAAAATACTCTCATCAGAATAATAGTTGGCGCCACTAGACGCATGCGCAACGCCGACATTCGTAATTGTTTAAATATACCATCCTTTAAGCAGCATATCCCAAGATATCTCGATTAAATTTTTTGATTCACTCAATAGCTCTGATAATATTAATATGCAAAACCTTGAAAATTATACAGCCAATATATATATTAAGAGGAAGCGACCAAAGAGAATTCTCCTGGACTCGTACAATCCTCCATTTCTTTAATTTCTCTTTTTATTTGCTAAATTCAATTCTCTTAACTATTTTCATTCACTTTTATTTATTTATTGCATTCAATTTTAACCGCTCTTGTGGCGGAGTGCTCAGAGCTCCGCTACACTCCAGACTCTAACTGCAGTACGGCCGTGCGCGGTCAAAGCGAAGGAGGGTGTCCGCCTTGCAGAAACCCGCCGGTCGCTTTTTTCATACTTGTTTTACATTTTTTCCCCTACTGGACATTGCGTCACCACACATCATTACACACACTCACACCCCCATGGGCAGCCTTTTTTGAGCCAATATCCTCATCACTACTACATCCAAAGTGGAAGACACTCTCTCTTCCACCAGATTCCACAACCGAGCCGCCAAAGATCATCGCCTCGAAGCAGGGCCGGACCGTGACCTTTGGGGGCCCTGGGCTAACGATATCTGGGGACCCCCTAAATAATTAAAAAATTTGCCTTTTTCCTAAAAAAATATTATGCGGAAAAATTTAAAATATACGAAACTTAAAATTCCCTCCCCCCAAAAAAATTTAAATAGTTATAAGCAATAACATAATTACACAAAAACTTTTCTACACTTTTATGCTGAATATTCTTTTATTTGATCATCACATTTTGAGTCTTTGGTGAGATCAATAAAAAAAAATTAAAAAAAGGAACGAGCCTTACAGTAGTCGCATACGATGTGTAACATATGACATGTTATCGTGGTAAATTCGCGATAGCAACTTAAATCCTGAAAAAAATGAATCGAGTGTGATTGGAAGTAATTTTCTATGGAATAATTATATCTTGAATGAAAATTTTATTTAATTAACACAAGGAGTAATGCAATTTTTTATCAAAAATAATTATTCTTGTTCAATTTGGGGAAGAGCGGTAATAATAATTTATGATAACTAAAATATGACACATATGCTTGTGTTTTCAAAGTATTTAAAAACCGTTGTGTGTGAAAAATAGCGTTAATAACAGTACCACTGTTAGTTGTCGAAACATTTCGATTTGTGTTCATTTCGAGCTTGAGTTCATCATTCAAAAAAGCTATGAGTGGCTCGGCTTCTAGCAAACTGAATTAACTTTAAAATCACCACTCAAAATCATGGGAAGCGAGTGATAGTTTAAAAAAAAAAAAAAACAGAGCAGAACCACCTTCGGTATATGGTAAAAGTAAAAAATGCAGGAAATCTTTAATTTTTTGAACCGTTTGATTCGGAGAAATGTATACGACCACCGAAATCACTGTTTGTCCATTTTCAAATAAGCATTTTGCCGCACATATGTCCCCAATATATTGACTAACAATACCCAGTCCACTTGTTTGACGCCACAACATGCGAGTTGTTCTGTTTGCGATAGATGGCAACACCAGCTGCTCTGCGGCCTGGTCATTTAAATTGTACGCAGCAATCGAAGTCAGGTATCGAAACACATTCGTCATTGTCTAACCACGTCTCTGCCTAAAGGACTTAGCTTCTTCTCTGATCCTAAAGTGAGAAAACAAAAACAAAAATCCCACGGCCTAGACCGCAGGGGGTGGGGGAAGGGGGTGGAGTCCCTCCCGAATGAAGAAGAAAAAATAGAACTTCACTGAATAGCGCGCGCTTCCTCAACTTCCTGTTACGCATTTCCGTCCCATCACAACCACAAATCTCCAGCATTCGATAGGAAAGATGTACACATAAAAAAAGAAGTGATTAATACTTAAGCCTAGTATTTGTCATTGTCCTATATTTGTTTTCTATGTAGGGCATTTTAGAGAACGCACGGTCCGCTTCACAGCTAGTAATACGGATAGTTAGAAAAAATTTTAAAATGGTATACAAATTTGGAAAAACCTGAACTAGTTTCCTTTCAAAAATTAAATTGAATACATCACTATAAGTATAGGACTCTAGCTTAGTTTTAGATAAGTTTTTAATTGAACACCTTAATTTACTAAATGTTGGTCTATATCATCAGAATAGTAATCAGTAATAGCGCGTACACTCTCCAGGTTGACTTTCTCCTTACTTTGATCTTGCAAATCCATCAAAAATTTTAATTTCTTACTGTATTCTGCATATATATATATATATTTGACATATTCTATTTAAATCAAGGATTACCTTATCTAACGCTACAATAATCGTGTCTCTTTTAAATTTTTCTGTCTGATACACAGCTTTTTCTGTGATTTTATCTGCAAAATTTGATTAACGATTTTGGTCGTAATTCTCGCAGTTCAATATATTCAGGAATGAATGAGTCGAACTCTGCAAGCAGTTTCAAGGTACCCATAAAATTACCATTATGAGGAGTACTAAAAACTTCCTCGGTACCTCTAAATCAGTGATACTCAACTTGTGGCCCATGGGCCGCATGTAGCCCCCTGGACCATTCTGAGTGGCCCGGTCTAGATTCGTTGAAATAGCAAATTCAATTATTTAGGAACAATGTATTAAAAATTAAGCGAGAAATTATATCAATCAAGCAATCGAATCTATCAATTTTGCTATCGATGTCGTGCTGTTACAAATTGTGAAACATTTTTTTTTTCTTTTTATAATTGTAATGGTTAGTGATAACAAATAACAATGCAGTAGCGACCATTTTATAGGTGTAACTAATTTTTTTAACTAGCCCTCATGTCTAAAAAATATTTGCTGTTTCAAGACGATTAGGATCTTGACTATTTCGTAGGGGAAAAAACATGGATCAACAACTTGCTTGATTTGTCATGAAAATGTTATATATAAAAAACAAAATTTTGCTCGTCACTGTACTACTAAACACAAATCTTTCAATGGCTCTTCTTATTCTTAAAGATTCATTTAAAGAGACGAGATAAATTGCTCTTCTTTAAAAAAAACTCTGAAACAGCAATAAATATCTCGCAGGTGGTAATGTCACAAAAACGCAGAGGTAACAAAAGCATCCCATAAAATTTAATACATTATATATATTGACAAACATATGAAACTTTTAATGATACACTTAAGAATTATTACAGAATGTTAGAGTGTTTTTTAAATGCTTCCGCGCGCGATGTACTCTTTGATGAAATCAGTTATTTGTTCAGATATTTTTTTTTTTTTATGAAATCAAAAAATATTTGAATAAATTTGAAACAAAAATGCGCAATAAGAACAGACAGTTTATACAGATAATACTGATTTCAGTCTGTAGTTCAATAAAAACTCTTTGCCTCCATCCTCGTTTGATAAATAAATATCTGAAATAAAAATATGTAAGGCTTTGTCAAAAGAAAAAAAATCAAACTATCCAAGTACTTGGCAGCTTTGTTTTTATGACAGTAGAATGCAGACAAGAGGCTTGGGATCATTGATTAACGGAAATTGAGAAATTCCCCCGTAACTGGGTAAAAAGTGAATGAAACCTATATTTTAGGAGTTTTGTTTGATAGAGTTTGGTATATATAGTTTTAAAATAAGATCCAAAATTATGAGATTTTATATTCTGACCAATTTTTCACATTTTAAATGTCCTTGATCTTATATCTTCCCCCTCTCTAATAATCCTCATGATGCGGCCTGCTTAAAATACATGTCAGATGTATGTGGTCCGGCGTAAAAAAGGTTGTGTATCCCTGCTCTAAATGCTAAGCATCTTGTAGCCAAATACTTTATACCGCAATAACACGTTTGAGGACATATTGGTAATATTCTGTATCCTTTCTTAGTTGCTCCTGTAATTGTTTATCTAAAAAAGACTTATTTTCCTTTCGGTCAACCAAACTAACATTGAATTTATATGTTCAATTGAATTTTCATGATTTTCTAAGCAACTTGTTAAGTGTTTCCAATCAGAAAAGCCGGTTGTGTATTAAGAATTTGTTTCAGAAAAAAGTTTGCAAGTCAAACAAAAAACACTACCAATACTAGTTGAATAACAAAGCCAAAAAAGATCTTCCCAACACTAGGCCATTTTTAAGTTTTTTTAGTGAAATGATTATTAGAAAATGATCTCTTTTGTTCTTTGTATTCTCTTAGCGAAACAGAATATATATTGTTTGGATCTTTATTTTGAAAATAACTCATTTCTTGTGAAGGGATATAATCAATAAAATCACTACTTAGAGATTTAGATCACGAACCTACATGAATAATCCTAATCTTCATACTCCTGTCTTCATACTTAAATAATTTAGAAATGTATATTTGTACTTAATTTTTACTTGAAACCAGTAAACAGGCACCCAAGTATCTTCAGGTATTATGCATAGGACACAGCACCAAATCAGTATAATATTGTAACACAATATTATTACACAAAAATAAAGGGCTACAGAAATAGTGCCACTATGTTTGTATAAATGCTCTATGCTCATCGGCGCCGCTCTATGATAGAGACTCTATCATAGAGCGGCACCGTGTACAAAAGAGTGTAATTAATAGACTGTATTAATAATAGAGTGTAATAGACTGTATTAATTATAATTTTTAATAGACTGTATTAATTATAATTGTTAATAGACTGCAATTAATAGAGTGTAATTAATAAACACTCTATTAATTACACAGAGCTACAAAATTAAAGTTTTGGAGAAGTACAAAAGAAGCTTTCAGTGGTTTTATATTATTTAGTGTGTTGATTTCGAAAATGACGTACATTTTTTTCTCATCACATCAGGACTTTTTGTAAAATTGATATTTTTGCTAAAACCCTATTTGAAAAGGAGTTTTCTCAAACAATTTACCCTGGGCAATTTGGCAACAGGGTTTTTTATCCAGTTAAATCTGTCGTAGTCTCCCACTACCCCCAGGGTTATTAATTACCCTTTGCATATTATCTATGTTTGGATAAGTAGGATTCATAATTAATGACTACTCAAATAATAAATCACTTATTTATTATTTCCTTAGGATAGAAATTCACAATTAATAATCAACTTTAAGAACAATAAATTATCATGGAGTGCGATCAGAATTCAATTATGGACGACGGAATACTAACTGATATCACGAGGGGAATAACGCATACAATCAAACTACACATTTAAATCTAATCTACAAAAATTACAGACCTGATATCTTCTTCGGAATGAACTTGGAAAGTAGTAGAATCTATGAAGTGGCTTCAATCCAGGATATCTTCAATTACGGCTGAACCAAATTAATGAATCTTTTTCAATAATCTACTTTCCGCTATCAAACTTCACTTAGTTAAACTAAATTCTTAGAAACACTTTCTTAAGCAACCACGTAGTTTACTTCTTCAATCCAAACACGGAATCCTCCTCTATCAAACCACTTAATCATCCTCTACTCTTCATTTAATTTTTCCCTTTTATATCTCTTTCGAACTCGCTAAACCCGAAACTATCTTATTTGCATAAGTCACACTTTCAGCTCTCAGTGGGGATTGGTCAAAACAAATACAATTTAAAAGTTTATAAGAGAAGGTTAGTGAAACGCGTAAGCACCCGTCACAAATCTATGTAAATATTTTTTCTTGATGAGGCAAATTAATTTCTCAGCAATTAGATGAATAGTGAGTGAGTGAGTGAATATTAACGTCGCACTGTTCAACTACACGAGAGAATTTGGCGATGGACCTCGTAATTTTGAACCATGGTCAGGTGACGAGGACGATACCTGAGCTGGCACCCCCTCTCCTAACTATCACACCACACATACTGGAGAACGTTTGAGCTCTCGACAGATTTAACATGCATCGCTCCCCTACACGAAGGGTCTTCAGCGGCACTAGTCTCGATATCATGACATGCCTGCCAGGGGAGTGCGGTACCTTGGCCACTAGCAATTAGATGAAAACCATTGTTTCTAGACCTCACAGGCTGTCTCTGATCATGCGAAAAACAAGAAATACCCTTGAGGTTTAAACATTTTACAGACAATTATGGTGTAGTCTCTAAAAGAAAATCACCAGCATACTATTTTAATTTGTTTTTATTAAGGTATTTACATAAAATATATAGACGATTTTCAAAATTAATAATTATTAATTTAAGCGTATTCGGTGGAAGGGCGGAAGAAAAAAAATAAATTGCTCTTGCTCTCGAAAATAAATTTGATATGGTATTTCGGGTATTTTATTTTTGATTTGTGTATATTTTTTACTAGTTTATTATTGTATTACTATTTTGATTGTGAGCACCTTTTCTGCTTATTATCTTCAATGCGGAACGGGGGCCCCCTAGAACCCAGGGGCCCTGGGCTGCAGCCCATTTAGCCCATACGTAGATCCGGCCTTGCCTCGAAGCCCCGCCTACCGGCCTGCCGCCACTCGTCCAATTGCTAAGCTCCATACTATCCAGCATAAAATGCAACTTAACCAAGACCTATACAGAACTTTTTCTAGCCAGATACGGGTCTGAGGGTTCCCAGAAACCCATGTACCCGAAATTATATCCGTAGATCCAGGGTCGGACCGTGATCTTTGGGGGCCCTGGGCTAACAATATCTGGGCTAACAATAAATAATTAAAAATTTTGCCATTTTCCTAAAAAAAAATTGTGCAGGAAAATTTAAAATATACGAAAAACTTGAGGTTTTTTTTTATTTCAAACATTTTAATTAATTTATAAACAATAACATAATTTACAAAAAACCTTTTCTACACTTTTGTGCTGCAAATTCTTTTATTTGCTAATCGCATTTTAATTCTTTAGTGAGATCAGTATTAAAAGAAAGAAGTGATAAATAATTAAGTCTAGTATTTGTCATTGATGTCCTATATTTGTTTTCTATATAGGGCATTTTAGAGACTGCACGCTCCACTTCACTAGTAATAGGGAGCGTTAAAATCTTTAAAATGGTAACAAATTTGGGAAAACGTCAACAAGTTTCTTTTCAAAAATTAAATGTAACATATCGCTAAAAGTATAGGATAGCTCAGTTTGTTTTAGATAAGTTTTGAATCGAAACACTTCATTTACTAATTGTTGATCTACGTCATCTGAATAGGGCGTACACTCCCCAAAAAGGTCGTCGTTCTCTTTACTTTGATCTTGCCAATCCATCAAAAATTTTAATTTCTTACTGTATTCTGCACATACTTGACTTCTATTTAAATCAAGGATTAGGTTATCTAATGCAACAATAAGCGTCCCTTTTAAATTTTTCTGTCCCATACACAGTTTTTTCTGTGGATTTATCTACAAATTTTGAAATAAACTTTTGTTCACATCACTGTTTCTACTCTAGGACTTAATTTTTTGGCTGCGTCTTGATACTCCTTTATTTTTTTTATCTGAATCATGAACATAGTTTATAAACGTTTTAAATGACATAATTAACTTATTCCCTTCACAGATGTCCAAACTAGGAGTCTGTAATTTTTTGTTAACTGAATTAAATCTTTCTAAAATTTCTTCCTAAAATATCATTAAAATGGCAGTTTCGAGTTTTGTTAGTTTATTAAACAAATTTACTGCCCCTTTTCGAAAATAAATTTTCTCATTTTCATTGTCGCTAAATGTTTTTAAAATATTCATGTTATTACAGGCTTCAACAGCATCGTAGTGACAAGACCATCTGGTGTGACTTAAACTTTTAAATGAAAATTTCAGTTTAATTTCACGATTTAGAAGTTCCCACCTACGGGTCAAATCAGAAAAGAAAACATACATATATGTTGCACTAAGCCAAAAAAGCTCACGATTTCAGTTACAACAACTGATTCTGCACCAACCAGATAAAGGGAATGTGTAACACACGGCACATAATTAGTAAATTTATTTTTTTCCTTTTAGAACAGCTTGCACACAATTATATCTATCGACCGGACATATTGGCAGCGTTGTCAAATGACTGTCCCCTACAATTACCCAATAGCAATTCATTTGTTTCAAAAAATTCTTGTAGAAAATTAAGTAAGTAAAATCCAGTGTGACTACTAATCTTAATTAATGAGACACATATTTCATACACTTTTTCCCCCCAAAACAATATCGTGGTACAGTAGCAAGTTGGTCATTGTGGGACAAATCTGATGTTGAATCCATCACAATTGCATAGTACTTTGTGCCATCATTATTTATTTGAGTTGTAATTGTTTTGATGATTTGATTACCCATGATCTCTATTATTTGCTAATATGTTGTTTTTGATAAGTACGATATTAACGATTTTGGTCGTAATTTCACTGTTCAATATGTTCACGAATGAATGGGCCGAACTCTCTGCTAGCAGTTCCAGGTCACCCATAAAATTATCGTTATGAGAAGAACCAAAAACTTCCTCGGTACTTCTAAATGCTAAACTTCTTATAGCCAAATACTGTACTACCACAATAACACGTTTCAGGACATTGTGGTAATATTCTGTATCTTTTCTTAGTTGCTCCTGTAATTGTTTATATAACAAGGGGAGGGCACGACTAAGGAAATTCATTTGGGGACGAGATTTTGTATAATAGTAGTATTCTCTTAGGGTGTTCAACCCTCAATATAATAGCGCCGAATAGACAGTCAGTTCCAAGAAAATAGCCTTCGAAATTCATACTAAGCTTTCATACAATTAAGTTTTATTCAGCTCCAGCGATGCAGTGGCATAGGTGGTAGTGCACCTGCATTCTGCGAAGATCTGTCAGGGCTCGAGTCACGCGATCGACTTGCTTTGTTTTTTTTAAAAATTAATTTAATTATTTTTACAATTAAATAAATTTATTTAAAAAAGGCTTATAAAATTTTATGTAATTATTTTATATTTCAAAAATTAAAACGATTACTATAATTGTATAAATATATATATACTATAATATTAAATTATTATTATAATATATTGATTAGTGTAATATTATTAATAAATAATATGTATTATAAAATAAATTATGTTAAATAATACTTTATATATTTATTTTGTATTTTAAAATGTAAAATAATTACAAATAGTTTTATAATTAGATAAAAATAGTTTTATAATATGTAAAATTGTTTATGATATTTTATAATTGCAATTATTTTATAATTATGTAAAATATTTGATAAGAAAAATTATTTAATTGTAAAAATAATTAAATAAATCGAAAGAAAAACAAGTCTACCACGCGACTCGAACCCTAACCGATCGCGAAAAACGTAGGTGTGCTATCACCTATGCCACTGCTTCGCTGGAGCTGATTAAAACTTAATTGTACAAAACCTGAGTATGAATTTCGAAAGCTATTTTCTCCAAATTGACTGTCCATTCGGCGCTATTACATTGAACATCCTAAAGCAGTGGTCTTCAAACTGTGTTCCACGAAGCCTGGGGTTCCATGATTCAAAATAAGAAATCCAGAAGAAATAAATATGTATGTAAAACGGAGGGGGGGGGGAGGATTCACGTTCTCTATGAAGTTTATAAGTTACGCAAGTATCTCTAAAGCTCATTGCCCACCTATAATGAAGGAAAACGAACAACATTGAGACATTTAACAGAGTTGATGTTAAAATCTAAATTTAAGCAAGAAGAGCTTCTAAATTTTTAAGTTTCAAATTCACTCTCATGCAAAATACACGGGGTTTCTCACGCATCTATTAACATTTTAATGCCATTCAGAACATTGTGTTTAGGTGAAATATATTTCTCAACGTAAGTGGGGCTACAAAAACAAAGAATAAAAGCAAATTAAATTCAGAACAAGTAATGCGATTGCACTTTACCTCAACTGACCTAGACTTCGACAGTTCGTGTGAAAAAAAGGAAGCACATATCTCAGTTACTAAATATAATGCATGGATAGGTGACGAATCATATATTAATATTATTAGTAAGTAAATTATATTAACAAAATTAGATTAGAATTTTTTTAATAATAAATGCAAATTGCTTTCTGCAATTGCTGTTACATGAAAAGCCTGTAACATATTGATCTACTTTAAATATTACTTTGAAACATATTCTTCGGCGTATGTGTATGGAATGGGGTTCCACGAAAGCACTTTCTAGTTCTAGGGATTCCACGAAAGCACCTTCAAGTTCTAGGGTTTCCATGAGTTCCAAAAGTTTGAAGACCACTGTCCTAAAAGAACACTGCTAATACATAAAGTCTCGTCCCTCAATGAATTTCCTTAGTCATGCTCTTCCCTTGCAAGACAAACTTATTTTCTTTTCGTGTCAACCAAACTTACATTAAATTTTTATGTTGAATAGAATTTTTATGATTTTTTAAGCAACTTGTTACGTGTTTCCAATTAGAAAAGCCGGTTGTGTTTTGAGAATTTGTTTTAGAAAAAGTTAGCAGGTCAAACAAAAAACACTACCAATACTAGTTGAATAACATAGCCAAGATCTTTCCATTTTTACGTTTTTTAATTAAATGCTTATTCGCAAAAAAGATCTCTTTTGTCCGTTATATTCTCTTACCAAAACAGAATATACACTCACTTCCAAAAGTTAAGTACGGAGAGAAAAATGATAATTTCCGGAAGTCAATCAGAATTGAAAAGGATGCAATTCGCTGCAGAGGTAGACGGAAGTATGCAAATATGTTAGGTAACAGCCAATCGTGCTTTCATGTCAAGAAATATGCATAAAGGGCAGTCTTATAAGAAGCCAGCTTTATGAAAGGTTACAGAAGTTGCCTTAAGTGCTGATAGAAGGTGTTTAAAACTTTCGTACAATTTGTTTTCAAGACATACGTGTTTCTATGACTTCCAGAAAACGAATGAAAGATTCTGAGCGCTGGCGTGCTGTGGGGCGCATTGAAGCAGGACAGTCGATCCCAGATGTTGCTCTTTTCTTCGGCGTTCATCATTCTGTAATTTCACGTTTATGGAAACAATTCCAAACCACACAGACAGTTGTCCGAAGGTCCGTAGGTGGTCGCCCAAGGGTTACAACCCCCGCGGAAGATCGATATATTGCTATTGTAGCCAAGTAACATCCCAGAGCGACCTCCACACGTGTGACATCTATGTTTACAGCGTCCATTGGTAAGGCTATATCTGCAACTACTGTACGCCGAAGATTACATATGAATGGACTGCATGCCCGGGTACCTCGAGTTTGTGTTCCTCAATCCGTCCAATCAAGAGGGGGACGATTAAAGTGGTGCCAGGAACATGGCAATAGGACTGTGTCCGACTGGGGCAATGTCATGTTTATAGATGAGTCAAGATTTGCTCTGAAGCCAGATGACAAGCGTATAAGGATATGGCGTAAACAAGGAACACGCAATCAGCCCTAAAACATCACCAAACATCACGCATTCTGAGGCAGGAGCATTATGGTGTGGGCAGGGATTTCATTAGGATACCGCACCGACCTGCACATCTTTAAACGGGGTTCTGTGACGGCTGTCCGGTATCGAGATGAAGTCCTAGAACCCATTGTGAGATTGTACGCTGCAGCAGTTGGCCCTACTTTTGTTTTAATGGATGATAACGCCCGTCCCCATAGAGCTGACATCGTCGATGACTACTTGGAGAGTGAAGGGATTGGGCGTATGGCGTGACCAGCATATTAACCCGACCTTAATCCCATTGAAAATCTTTGGGATGCTCTCGGCCGTGCTGTGTCTTCACGTTTCCCACCTCCAGCCACTCTTATTGAGCTGGAAACTGCTCTAGAGAAGAAGAATGGCGCTTTGCATACAGATGAGGGGGGATCACATACCCTATTAATTTCCTTTTTTTCATTTTATGCTGTTTATTTTCCCTTTATACATAATTCTGTTTAAGTCTCCAGTATGACATTATCTGATAACTTACAAAATTTAATATTGTTTTCATTTCTATATAATTATTGATTTTGTTTTATGTATAAATATATATGCTACTTTACTGCCAAATTTTGCTTTAATCAAAGCAGTATTTGTTGATTTTTTTGCATTTTACATCTTTGTGCTTAACTTTTGGAAGTGAGTGTATATTGTTTGGATTTTTTTTTTGAAAATAACTCATTTCATGTGAAAGTATATAATCAATAAAACTATTAATATGTAATTTAGGCCAAGAACCCACGCGTCAACGTATATCTTAAACTCAAACCCAACTTTTTGTAAACACTTTTCGGTCGGGGCATTACTGATATATATATATATATATATATATATATATATATATATGGTTCTATGTTCTTGGTTCTTTCGGTCTGATCTTAAGATATTTTAGGATTTATCAGTCTCCTTTTTATTTATCTTCTGCTCTCTCTCTCTCTCTCTCTCTATATATATATATATGTATATGTATGTATTAAAAATTACCACTCTTTTTTTCTGACTTTTAATTCTGAAAACTTTCTGATCAATTTGTTCAACTATTTCATGTTTGATAGCCAATGTAGCTAAGCCATTTAATCTATCTTTAGAATTTGTGAACTGTAAGACATTTTTTATTAATTTTAATATTTTGAGAAACTCTCTCTAATATCTACACTTGCCAAACTTATTAGCAAAGAAAGTAAAATAAAAGCAATAGCAAGATTTGGAGCAAATTCCAAAACAGAAATAAATTTTTAAAACTTCATTTGGGCTTTTTTTTTCGCCTGCTAAATCTGAAACTGACATTATCTCATCTTCTCAATCAAGCGCGTTTACGTCGAATGATTATCCGTCGGTCAACATCATTTCTAAATTTTTACAGTTTTTAATTAATTAAAGTTTTAAGGGTATCTCTTAAATCATATATATTGTACAAAAATTGAAAACAATTACTGTCAGTACTCATTAAATTAAATCTGCATTCCAAGGCATTAACTGCTTCATTCAATGTAAAAAAATAAACTCTATCTTGAATTTTAATTTAGGACATTTCATCGGATCATCTTGTGCTTCATAATTAAAATTCACATTTTCCCGTCGAACTCTGTGACGTGGCTGATTCACCTCAAAGTTAGCAGAGATATCAATCTCGACGGCCAGTTCTTTTGCATCACAGTGCATTTTATCAAAAGTCACATCCTTAAAAAAATCTTTACAATTTCTTGAGTTTCGTAGTAGATGGTAGATCGCAATATTTTTTTGCAATAGCTTGCTTATTGGATTTTAATGCAATTAAAGATTTTTTACCAAATAATGGTCACTATAGGAACTTGAATTGAATAATCCAGAGGCCTCATCTCTTATATAGTTGTCAATTTCAGCATTATTATAAAAACTAAGCATCATAAAAGCCTCCCAATCGATAACTTAAGGGTTTAATAGCCTCTATTCAGCTTTCCCAGCTATTTACACTAAGTGGCTTTAAAGTTTTATGCACTTTATACATTTTAATAATATAACTCAACGCAAAGTTGATGGGGAAAATTTTTTTTGGAACTATATTAAAAAAAAGTACAGGCTTCTAAGGATGCTTTTGCGGTGTCATTAACGACCAAATTAAAAGAGTGCTACTACATGGCACATAGATTGTTCGCGAATTTAACGTTCTTATTTTAAATTGAGCCCCTGATTTCTCGCCTTTCACATTCATTCCGTTATTGTAGGCCTGCCTCCGCATATCTAGCAAATTTAGCCCTAATTTTTTTTAAGTTTTTCAACTATTAAATTTGAAAGTTCTCTTCCAGTTAATCTTTTAACTGGAAGGAAACCAAAAAGACTCGCATTAGTTTTAACGATAACCTCGTTAGAATTAAATTTCTCAAAATTCATGTATACCTTACCGTAAATGTCATTTGTTTGATCTTGCTGGCATCAGGGGCGTAATCTAAAATTATCGAATAATATTTAGCTTGTTTAATTTATGAACAATGTATAATTTAATATTCTCATATAAAAGAAAAATTATCTCTTTCTGAATATTTTCCGTAGATAGTGTACTTTAACTTCTTCCAAATTTTTCATAAGAAAAAAAAATGTATTTTAAAAATTTGGTCCAAATGCCACCCCTAAAATTTGCCGCCCTGGTGACGGGTCCCGTTTGTCCGGCTCTACAGTTGCCCCTGAATGGATATTAACAACCTGGCGTTTGGGAGCATTTGTAATTAATTGATAACAATTATGAAGAGGAAATTTAAAATCAAAGAGAAAAATAGCATCTGAGATAGTTTATCAAGACCAATTGATCCATACATAAAAATTTCAGCTTACCCTAAAAAAACCTAGAAAAATTCTAACTTAAAATTAATACGAAAGGATATTTTTGTATTACTGACTAACATTTGAGATGTAAAGTCGGGTCCTGCTAACATGCGGCTCAGTTACACGCGAGTCTGCTTAACACGAAAATATCCTGTTTGGCCCTAAATTTGGTGTTGTTTTTGTCACTTGACCAAGGTTCAAAATTACGAAGTCCGTTGCCAAGAGCCATGAAGCTTTTCAAAAAGCGACAGAAATCAACACAAAGCTTTACACTAAATTTACTTTATCAAATATACCAGTTTCTCTGTAATTTAGCTCAAATGTCCGTTTGCTTATTGCTAAGATGCTTTTAATAAGAACGATTCATAATCATGAAATGGAGTAGCTAAATAATGTTTATATTAAATGAAGTCTTCTTGTGCTTTTTAATTTAAAAAGTTTTCAAATAAAAGATTTTTTCCCCATGACAAACTGAAATCACGCAAACAATTCAAATAAATTTTGAAGCTTATGTTATCTCTCTCACTTAATTTTTATTTATACTGAAACTCACTGTTCATTAAACTAATGGCTAAGTAGCTATTGGCTCCAACTATCACCTGTTAATGGGTTAGAATGTATTTTTTAAAAGATATTTAGAGGGTCTATAGATTTCAACTTTCTTACCTCCAAATCAGGATAAAAGTTACATATGAATCCATAAGTCCTTTTAGACAGACTTGATGTTGTTGTAAAAAGATTTTTAATATTTTTCTTCCTTCTTTTATATTTTTAACCCCCTTTATTGATCTATTGATTTTTATTAAATATAAAGCTCACAAATATTTATTTATATTTAAAACAAACAACTGGTTAAACAAGAATTTTGATCGTGTTATTTTCTAAATATGATTGGTTGCGGCTTCCAAATATGATATGAGCACTGCAAAAAGTTGATCTTGCTTTCCACGTGATGTTTCTTTCTTTTCTGGTCTGCTGCTCAAGACATAATCGTTATCGATAACCTGAAATTTGTCTCTGCCGTCGTCAAGTTTCTGTTTGTATTGACCGTATGTTGTTTACATTTAAGGCTCTACGATATTTGACCTTTTTGCATGAATGTAAGTATTCTAATTTATCTATTTAGTATTAGTGGAAAATACACACACACATAAATTTTAATTTAATGAAACAATTAATTTTTTTGATATTTTAATTGCCGGTTGCACACACACATAACTTCCAACTAATATTATATTTTCCCCTTAAGAAGGATTTAATTTCATATTTATGAATCGAAAATATGTATGAAAAATTAAATTTTTATAAAAATGTATTATATTTTGATTGATATTGTCTTTATACATGTGTATGATAATTTAATAATTATTACTCATTTGTTTTTATTTTTCAAAGTGGACTTTTTATTTAATATTTCTGAAAGTGACTTCAAATCACGTATGTTTTGTCAAGTTACTTAAAAATTTTACTCCTATGATGCTAGAGGTGCTCGAATTTTTTTATTGGCGAGTTAGATTTTAAAGATTTATTTAAATTTATTCTGCATAAACAGAAAAAATATCTTAAATGCTTTTTCTTATTATCTGATGAACTTAAATTCAATTTTCGCATTGATTGAATTTAACAGAATCAGTTCAAGAAAATTCATTTGAATTATACTTAAAATTAATTTGAATGAGTAGGGTTGTTACAACTGTAGTTCTTTATTTTTTGAAGCCCAGTTCTGTTTACCTTATGTTTAAGATCAGTGATATATAAAGAGATTTTTTTTTTGCTTAGAATATTTATGCAACATTATATATTTGTATAGTTAGTCAAAAAGTGATCCTTCTTTTTTATTAATTTGATTTATTAATAATATTTATGGGGATCGCTAGTGCTAGTAATGATTTTCGAACAATTGATATGTATTGATAGTTATTTCTCATTAGCAAAATAGGAAGTTCAAAGGGAAATAATGTAAAATACAAATTTCAACATTTTTTAAAAGAGAATATTGGAATTTATTGAATTAATGAAGCATTTCAACATTGAAAATTTATACCATTTTTAAGACCAAAGACTTGCTTTTTGTTAGAATTTCATTCAATACTTTTCCATTTTGCTGATGCAAGCGATAAAGTCGCCAAAAATGATACAACCAACACCAAATGGAATATTCTCAATGGAAACCTTTTACCACCATATTTTTGAACCAAGTTGCAATTTTATTGGTAACATCTTTTTCATAATACATCAAAAATAGATAAAAATCCATTGAGAACTAGCATTTATAACATTTTTTATGTGTATATTGTGAGTTGTCACCAATAAAGCCTGCTCAGTAGGATTTGTGCTGCTGAAAAGAAAATTTTTTTAATTCTTCTAAAAAAAATAAATTATTATAAAGTCATCAAGATGGATACAATACTACCTCATTAAATTGCTGTTTTTGTGCATCTTTTTCGATATGAAATCAGAAATTTAAAATAGAATTGAATCTCAAATGAAGCAATTGAATTTTAGTTGTACACAAGAAGCTTGTACTCTTAAACAGTTACTTTAAATTAAAATCATAATTGATTTTTAGAAGACATATATTTTTCTGATAAAATTTGGATCATACCTTACTTTCTTCTTTCTCAAATATCTCCCAAAATGGTGTTTATTCATTCCTCTCTTGTGATATATTCAAATAAACTCAACCATTAAATTTATCTCAATTAAATGTTTATCCTTCTTGCAAACTGAATATTTAATAATAATTAGAGTCAAACCTTTAACAATGTATCATTGTATTGCAGGTATTTTTCCTTTGAATTGTAAAAATCATTTTAAAAGAGCAATTTAATTTATACATCTCGATTATGCTGTTCAGAAAAACAACTGAATTCATACAAAAAAAAAAAAATGTAAATTTCCAATGAATGTTGAAGTTCAAATTGTATTAAAGTTTTTCAACAAAAACAATGAAATGTTTATTCTAAAAAGAATAATCTGTTTTTTTTCCTAAAACATCTACTGATATTGCAATCCAGTATAGAGAACATGTGATTTTTTCGGAATAAGTCCATATTTCATTGTATCTAGGTTACCAAAATAAACATTCTGCTAAAATGAAATCTTTCCCATCATGAAAGATAAGCAACAGTGTCAAATCCAAAGAGCTCACTAATCTACAGTACAACCAATTTAATGCATTATATATCTTTCATGTATCAATGAAAGCTTGAATAATGAGTTCAAATTGTCTTGTACTGTACATTTTAGTAGTTTAAATATGAAAGTAGTTCATACTGGAAATAATTTTTTTCTGAAACTAATGTGTGTGCAACATTAATAAACATCCATTTATTCATTTTAAGGGAGATTTAAACCTTGTTATTGTGTGTAAAGTTAGTTGTAAAACTTGTTTTCGAATACTTGTTAAATCCTTGAAAAAAATTCGTTATATAAAGGTTCATCCTTCAATGTACTTTATAAACCACATAAAGCAAATTTTAAACTCATAAACACTATATATTAAAAAAAGTAATTATTCACACTTTTTTGTAAATTGATATCTATTTATTTTATATATCTTACCCATCAAAAGAAAAAGAAAAACCGTAAAGAAAACAAGAAAAAAGAATGTTGAGGTATGTACTGTATTTTAAACACTAAGAAAACAATTTTACATTAAAATTATTGAATTTTGAAGACATTTTGTAATTTAAAGCATATAAGTAATTTTAAACATACATTATTTTATAACTAGAAACTCTAAACATACATTACCACACACATGCATCCTTAAACATAATTACTCATGAAATCTGTTACTTTATTTTGAAAAAATGCTTTTTTACATAATAGGCTTCACATTTTTGCAATGCACCAAAAATCCCTCCAGGTGTATTTTTCAGTATCTTTTCTTAAGTTTTTCTAACCATCCATTTCTACCTAGAAATGGGTCATATCCTTATGCCTTCGTAAATTATAGAGCTTTCCCTATTACAAAAGATCCAGAGATTGGAACATTGTTATCTTGCATTCTTCGACTCCTATTCAAAATTGCCCCATCAACATCTTCATAGACACATGTTCTTAAACGTTTTGAACAAGAATTAATGAATCATAATTTTGCAACTTATCTCGATTTTTTTATAATAGTTAAGTTCTTTGAAGGAGTACCAAATTTTAAAGCAATATCCTTTCTCTTGATGACTTTATTCACTTCCAGAATAATTAAATTTTTTTTGTTTGATGCTCAAGCATTTGATTTTGACAGTTTTGAGCTACTAGAAACGAAGTTACCAGTACGACCAATCAACATTACAAATGGATGGAGACTTGTTCAAGGACACAGGGACATGAGACAATTCCACATAGCATTGAAAGGGGATATTGAAGATGACGTTTCTAGTGAACTGGACAGTGGGAGTTAAAGGTTGCACTTTTTGAATTGAATGCCCAGAATGCTATTGCTTTCTGTGAGTTAGGCATCTAATAAAACCAGTTCAACATTCATGGCCATCATAAAAGGTTTTAAAAGAGAGAATAACTTGAAATGTTTCGAAGTGTTTCAAAAATAGAGAGAAAAAAAAGTGATTCACAAGAAAAAAAATTTGTTATATAAAAAATACACTTCATTATTGGGAGGTTATTTAATGAAGAAAATTGTGAAAAGTTCTTTGTTCCTGGAAAAGTTTGTTATATAGAAAAATTTGCAATAAAGAGGTTCGTAATATGGAAGTTCGACTGTATATAGTTTGTTTTTATTCATTTCTGAACATTTTTCCCATTTAATGCAGACGGTGTGATGTTACTATTAGTATGAGTGTATTTTACATCAAGGTAGATTTAGGTGCAGTGGCTTATTTTTTAGGATGTTTCATCTGGTTTTCTTTCCTTTTTTTAAAATTAATATTGTAAAATTTGGCATATAACGCACACCTTTAATACAAAAAATAAGAATGAAACTTACGGGTGTGCATTATATGTCGGGTATAAAACTAAGAGCTTTAAAAATAAAAAAAGATGAGCATAGAAAAAAAATGAGACTTCTACATACATCAAAATAATGTTTATTTAAAAGAAATGACATTCCTTTTGAACTTAAAAGGTTGTAGTAGTAAAAGTATATTATTTTTTCTAAAGCTAGAAATAATACCTCGAATAAATTACTTCAAAACATTAGAGCATTGCATATGTACATTTCGGGTTTATTTGTAAAAAAGGGGTGTGTGCTATACGGTGAATAATCTTAACAGTTGAAAAATTCAGCCTGAAAGTATAGGTGCACGTTATTTGTCGGTGCAGGCTATACTCAGGATTTTAAGGTAAAATTCATGTGAAATGCTTACCATCTGCATCAGTTCAAATATAAATGTTAGAAATCTATATAGGTATTTTAATTATAGCATTTTATTTGTAAATGATGGTACTTATGTTAATTTATGAAGTACAGGGTGGCCATAAAAAACTGCTAGTGTTCAAGGGGTGCTGGAGGGAAAACTACCAGGAATATTCCAGTGAAATTTGGTATCTACACGTTTCACAACATGCACAAGTCAAATATGCAAAGAAAAACATCGCCATTTTCGCCCGATAGATGGCACTGTGCCATGTTTCAATGCTTCTCGATGGCATATATGCAAATTCTAAGCCCATCCAACAGTATAAAAACAAGATCACATTGAGTAATGGTAAATCATGACTCTGAATAAGAAGGAACATGCATTGTTAGCGACAGTGGATCATGCTGTCTTACTTTTTCAGCATGTGGTGGCATCTTGTAGTTCGCATATTGAGCACACCATGTGAAAATTTCATTGAATAAATAATTGTTTAAGTGTATTCCAAAGCATCTTTATAGATTGTTTAATTTGTGATTACATGTTACTGTAAAAATTCACTTACTGAAGTGCATTGTATGGAATTTTGATTAACTGTAAGTATATAGTGTTTTATATTGTTTATTTGCCTCTTCAAATGTCACTATGCTCTATCTCTCGATTTTGTAAGTTGTTTATACCACCGATGAGCCTTGAAACACGATATAGCGCCATCTATCAGGTGAAAATGGCAATTTTTTTCTTTGCATATTTGATTTGCGCATGTTTTGAAATGTGTAGATACCAAATTTCACTGGAATATTTCCAGTGGTTTTCACTCCAGCACCCCTTGGGGCCGTGGGTAGCCTAGTGGTTAGAGCATCGGACTCCAGACCCGAGGGCCTGGGTTCGATGCCCGATGCCACTATATACCACCGAGTATAGACGGAGTACGTGCTCATTAAATCAGTGGGTCCGAAAGTCTTGTGGGCGGTCACAGCAGAAACCACGAGTGCAGGGGGCTGGAGAATATTTCCCTCCCCTTCAGTTCCATGCCAAAATTGTGGAGGTGGAGATAGGTGGTGCTGCCATCTATCGTTAAGAAGTCCAACCTGTCTCACAGGCAATGGCAACTTTCATTCCTTCCCTGCCGTAAGGACATGACAACAACCCCTTGGACACTTGCAGTTTAATTATGGCCACCCTATATAATTGATGGTATACACAACAGATAATTTCTGCAAAAATACATAAAAAGCCCTTGTGAATTTTTTTTAAAAGAAAAAAAAGGTTGATATATCAGATTAACCTATTTTGTCTCAATTTATTTATTAGGTTCAAATTTGAGAAGAATTGTATTTTCTGAAGTTAATTAAACCTAAACAAACTAAATATAACAAAATTTGAAAGTTTTTTTATATTTTATATAAGAAATATGACCCGTCCTATAAATATGACACTGGGATAAAGGGGATAAAATTTGCATTTAATGTTTTAGTGCTATCTTAAGTGATGAAAATTGATTTCTGAGTGCAAAATTTTACTCAATTTGAATAATACTTTCTCATTTACAAGATAGTTCACTTTTCAGTTGAATTTCACTCTAATCTTGGTGGAAGGGTCCTAACTAAGCATGACAAATTGTTCTGTCACATTTGCCACAGTATGTTTTTGATTTTCCTTTGCAGTCCTCTATTTGATAGCGATGCTGTTTTTCTCGCTGTAGTAAAAAAAAATGACCTACACTACCTTTACGGGTCTCTTCTTTTGCACCAGAAGGTACAGTTTGGAACCTAGGTCTACTTCTTATTCTTAACATTTTATTTAAATAAACTGTTGTTACAGCTCTTTGGAGCTTTTTCAAGTTTAGGGCTTCATCTTTGTTGAGAGTTGTGTGAATTACCCAGGTTTTTACTGTAGCCATATCCAGAGAACATATAAAAAGTACCCAGTACCACATTTTCCCATGAATTTTAATGGAATAAAGTCCAGCCAACCAGTCTTGGTGATCCACACTGCCCATAAGTTTGTTGTAAGAATTTATCAAATATGGCATCTTCATGTTAACTTTATCTTTGTGTCCTCATATTCACGTCTTCATGTTAAAGAATGTTTCTAAAGTGCTGAAATTTATAGCAACAGTGACTGCACTATTTTCATTCCATCACTCCAGGAAAATCTCAGAGTTCTCGTCAAATGTAAAATCAGATGTGACTCTTTCTTCTGTATGGGCTTAGATTCTTTTAACTGACACTTGTGGTTTATCTGATTTTTTAGTATGGTTTTTGTATCTCAAAAACCTCGTTAACCTTTCAGAAGATCAATGCTAGAAAAATAGTTATCAAAATATAAAGTGTAGTTTGAAGGATTCACAATATTCTCTGTTAATTTCATCACAACCTGTATACTAAGGTGAATATAATTTCTTGCATCAGATAACCAGTTAGAAGTAAAATTACTATAAAAACATGTATTTTGTTAGCAGTGGTCAATAAATCGTGTTTGTTTTTTTATATCTGTTGCATATCACACAGTTTCTGTTATGATGAGATCATAAATTTCACTGGAATAAAACTGCTCAAAAACCTCTGGAGTTATCTTTCAATACAGTTTCCATCTGCTTGGGCAAGTCATTTGGAGTTGATTCAGCCTGTGTTTCTCGTTTTGTATATTGTGGTGATTTATTCTTTATCCAAGATGATTGATGTCTTTTCGCTTTTTTTTTCCTGTTCCTTGATGTCGAAATACTAAAGCTCGGTTCAGGCTGGCTAGAAACTATCTCCAGTTCTAACCTTCAATGACCCAGAAACATCTCTTTCACAATAATTTCACCAGTATTTACTTCATTCTCATACCCTTTTCATCTTCATCAGTTAGTTCACTGGCATCTGGTGATAACACAGCAATCTGAATCTAACTATTTAATAATTCTAATGCTTCCTCTAACTTCAGAAACCTTTGCTCTGACACAATTCAGCAGGGGCAAAACACTATAAGTGAAATTATTATTTTATTTATTGCTCTTGGTTATAAAGAGAGAAACAACACGCCAATTGCATGTTTATCATCTCACTGTCCTCTCTAGAGGACAGTTAAAAAATTATATGCTATAAAAATATCTAAGAACATTATAGCTCTCATTAATCACCAGGATGATAATAAAGGAGTACCATCATACAAGGGGTGATCAAATGAAAAGGTACGAAACGACACGGTGGGTACAAATATAGACTTTATTCAAAATATACACCATAGGCCTGAGCACAACGATCCCACTGATGAACAAGCCGCAGGATTCCTTGTTCCCAGAATTCCTGTGGCTGTGATGAGACCCAGTCCTTCACAGTGTCCTTGAGTACGTCGTCCGAGTTGAAGCGCTTTCCTTTCAGGTGTTTCTTCAGTGGACCAAACACATGGAAATCGCAGGGTGACATGTCCGGACTGTAGGACGGATGGTCCAACGTCTCCCATTGGAACTTGTCCAGTTCCATTTGTGTGACTCTGGAGACGTGTGGACGCGCGTTATCATGGAGCAGAACCACACCCTCCGTGAGCAGCCCCGGTCTTTTGTTCTTGATGGACCTGCGTAGGCGTCGGAGTGTCTCACAGTACACATCGGAGTTAATGCTTTTTCTGTGCTCGAGTAATTCTGTGCTCGCATCATTTGGACGGCGCTTTTTATAAGAGCCTTTGCTCTCTCCTGCGCATGCGGGCACCCGCACATGATCCGATCCCAGTCAGAGTCTCTAATGGCATCCCGAGATGTCTCGCTACATTCTCCCTTGACGGAATATGCAAATATTTAACTGTTTCATTTTTATGTCGTTTCGTACCTTTTCATTTGATCACCCCTTGTATAAAAAATGCCCAGCCAAATGTCCAAAGTAAACTGAAATAGAATTCTGCAACTGCACAAAGAGATGATATAAATCATGCCCACTAATGGGGGGGGGGTGATGATTATGCAATATGTCCGGGAGAAGGGGAGGAACACATAACTCACACACTAGCAGAAGCTAATACTTCCCTTAAATGTTCCAGCTGACAAAATATTCACAACAAACAAATTATGATTTCCACTTGATATTTTTCAGTTGTTCTCTAAATAGGACAGTGGGATAAAATGGGTTAATGCCTTTTAGATAAACTGTTTAAAAATTCCTTGATATTAGGTTTGTTTCTCATAGACTCATCCAATATATGATTTTTGTACTTGTTATTTCTCTGTAAGGTTTCAGATTTTTTTGTCTTATGAATAATAAGTTTTTAGAAAAATATTTCTTAGAAGTGGAAAATGATGTCATAAATATTCATATTTTTTCTTGTAGTTTTTTTCTAGAATCATTTTTACTTAATTTATAGTTACTCTAATAAATCACTTTAAGAAAATTATATGTTTTAAATATGTATATATACAATGGTTTTATTTCTAGTTTTATTTATTTATTATTATTTTTTTACAGATTCCCTCTCTATAAGATCTACATTTATACCTGCTTGGAATAACTACAAAATATGATCATTGGACCCTTTGTGCTTGAAATTATATTAACATTTCTTGTTGTAGCTTATCTACTACAGAAATATGGAAATTGCAGAAAACATCATATTCTAGTTACTGCTAATGTTTTTATTGCTTGGTACTTTGCCTTTATTATAATATGCATTTTGCCTTTGGATGTTTCATCGGTAAGCTTTAGCATTGTATTAGATGTTTATTTTCATACCTCATTTTTAAGTCCTCATGTTGGCGTGGTGTGGAAGTTTGGTGAGTATTGAGCCAGTTCAGGTGGAATCCTTATCACTTGACCAAGATTTTAATTAATGAGGTAATTCAAATAATGTGTGTAATTAACCACAGCAGCCTTTGTGTTGCTTTAGAGTGTGATATTAAATGAAAATCCAATCAAACTGAATTTGTATGAAAATGTATGTAATCTTAAATTAATATAAAATTGCATACACTTTATATGTACATTAAAAATTGTTCATATTGGTATTCAAAGCAGGCTCTATTGCAGTTTTCAAACTTTTAAATTCTTTTAATAATTTTGAATTACTGTAATGAGCATTAAAATTTATAATGAGTATTGGGTTTATTTTTAGATATACAGGGTGTCTGCAAATTAGTTGGGCAATTTCACAAGAACTTTCAAAGTATTACATGAAATTAACCAGTTTAAAATCAGACTTCTGGGAATATATCCTAAGTTTATTTATTGAAGGCATTAGATGTCATAATGTAAGACTTATGGGAGTCTGAAAATCCTCATGCCATCCTAGAACATGAAAGAGATAGTCCCTTCTCCCTTCTCGTGTTTTTTACAGTGTGTTCCTTGAATGTTGTTGGCCATTTTCTTTGCTGAAAAGATTGTAACAGGAATTATTTACCTGGACATATTACAGATTTTCCTTATGCCTATTATCGAAGAAAAAATGCCAGGAGTTTACATTTTTCAATAGGATCAATTTTTCACACTTTATCACTTACCACAACAATGTTACATTTAACTCAACATTTTCCCTCAATGTTGAGGTAACAGTTTGGATTGGTCATGGGGGTATTATTTAGTGGCCATCATGATCATCATTTGATTTCAGTGTATGGGGTTTTGTAAATGACCAAGTGTGCACTCCGTCATTTCCTAAATCCATTCCCAAACTAAAATTAAAAATTTGTGCTGCAATTAATTTAATTGATGGGAACATGCTAACAAATGTGTGGCAAGAAGTGATTTACCGATGTTATATTTGAAAAGTTACAAAAGGAAGCCACATCAAACATTTTTGATAATGGTAAACTTGAAGTATTTCTTTATCTTTCAACAATATGTACTTAAATTTTTTACCTGAAAAGAACATGCAATAGATCATTCTTTTTGCCCTAATAATTTGTAGACACCCTGTATTTTATCTTTATTAATGTAATGAAATTTTTACTGTAATACATATAAAAATATTTTAATTGTAATATTCAATGAGTGCAGTTAAATATCTTTGTTTTCTCAATAATAAGAATTCCATGTATTTTATGCAAAATTATTTTCATATTCAGCTGTATGAGGTAATGAAATGTGGCATTAATAAGATATTTGCATTAAGATTAAGGTGTCTGGCACATGAATTTTCAAAAAATTATTGATTTTCACTTTTTTATATTTTTTAAAAGTTCAAATATTTCTGTTTAAAATAATATATGATATGAACAAATACAATAATTAGAAATATTTTTATTTTTTAAATGAAACTACTCCTTGCTGTGCATCAAATGAGCTCTGCTAGGAGCACCTGTGTTTTCCCTTGCATAAATTTCTGATGAGCGCGAATCCATATGATGTTCAAGTGGAAAAATTAGAGTGTATTAGGCATATCCAAAGTGTATGGGTACACGTGTTTTGGATCTTAAAAGCAAAAACAGAAAAAAAGGTTAAGTGATGGAAAAAGCCTAAGTTGCCGACTCACCAAAATTTTAATATCAGAAATTCAAAGATATTATAATACGGCTATTAGAAATAATATCAATGATCTACACAGTGTGAAAACTGCTGTTTGGGCTGTTTATTTTCATCTTCTGTCTTCAAATGATAGCCCTCAAGCTAAATGTAACAAAAGGCACTATGGTCATAAACACATACACACGTTCTATATACTATAATGAATTAAATGAAACCCAATTTTTAGAGATCTAGGGGATCCTATGTTATTAAGAAAATGCTTACATGGAAAGATTCAGAACGCCCAAATGAGTCAGTTAGTAACACCATATGGTCAGTGATTCCAAAATCTAATTTGTGGAATTAAAAACTCTAAAATTAGGGTAATTATTGCTAGTATACATTTCAACTTGAGTCATGAGGCAAAATTAATGATCTTAAAACATTGTGATATTGAACCAAATTATAACTGTGTATCATGCTTCAAGATATTAGATGCATGTAAGATTTGTGTAGCCCAATGAAAGTATTTTGCAATCCAAAAAAAGGCTAAACTGTTAAAAATAATGAAAAAAAGAAAATTAGAAGTCTTTTGTTAGGAGCAGAGGGTAAAATTACAAATTTTTACTTAAAATCCTGTTTTCTCAAAATATAATATTTTTCACTTTATGTACATTTTTCTCAAAAACTACGTATTATATAGGCCTCAAGTTTTCAGTGAGCATACTTTTCACTTGTTTTCTCATTTTAATGGAGCGAATTAGGTATACGTAGCAAACTTCTTTAGATAAGGCTTTTTTAAACTAAACTTTAAGGGGGAAAATTAAACATTTTTTAAAAAAAATCATAATTACTTTTATTTTTAATAAAAAAACAGAACCTTTCGTTAAAGTTTTATTAATAGCACAGACAACCTACTGTAAAAATTTTATCCATGAGCAGTAAGTTTCTGAGAAAAAGGTACATAAACTTACGGAATTTAACATGAGCTCCTATGGATATGCCAGATCCCTTTTTGCAGATAATCATAGGCAATAAAGAAAGTTCTATGTTTTCCATCCTATACTAATGGTAATTAGATTTAAATTTTGGATGATAGAAGTTTCTGAGTTATTGATTTCTTTTTAGTACATAATTTTATGCAAGAATTTGAAGTAGGTAATTGTTCAGGGCCTTTGGACATCCTTATAAACTAAACTGTATGTAATGTTTTTTGTAATGCGTTTTGGAATAGGGCGACAGATGTACTGTATTAATTAAATTAATCTGGAATTTCTTCAAGAAATTTCTAATGACTTTTTTTTCCCTAGGTCATACTTAATAGCACCAAACTATCTTTTATATGTTACAAGTTTTATCTGTTACAATTAATTATTTGATTTACTAGTGTTGCATCCCAAAATGTTGGAGGATTGATTTTTTTGTTTTTCCTTTTCTGCACTTTTTTAAACTGCATAAACTTTCCTGCAATTTAGAAGACACATAGCCCTAATATCTCCAATTTAAAAAATTTTGATCTTATATTTAAAATTAATTATAGATGTATTATTTCCCTTCAGTATAAAGAAAAACATAAATTTGGGGTTTCTTCATTTGATATATGAAATGCTGATTTATAAAGTTTTATTAGATGAGCATTTGTTTTATTTTTTGATGCTATCTTCTTTGCCTTCAATGAATTATTTTCTATTTTTTGTTTAGTTTTGATTGCAGTTTGTGTTTTTTATTTTGTTTTAGATTCACATTTTTTGTGCATATATTTTAGTAGGTTTATATTTGATAGAAATTGCTGGTTATAGAAGAATAAAAGCTAATAATTCAGAAATTTCAAATCAGTATTAATTATTCCAGTTATTGAGTTTTTTCTTGGAAGTTAAATCTCTACACTATTAAAATTCGAAGGTAAACAAACGTATGTATCTATCTGTGCGTCTATCATCTCACGAACCGCACCACGCAGAAACTCGCCGAAGGTACCAAAAGATCGGGATTGATCCAAGGAAGCCGTTTTGACCATTTATATTCCGATATTGCAATTAGTTAAGATATTAATTAAAAACTTTAAAACGCCCAATTGTTTTACCCCTGTGCGTTGTTTATTTCGCAAAGCCTCATTTCCGTTTCGGGAGAGCGAAGTTCCGACTTTTTAGACTGTTTTAAAATAGCCATCTAATTTTCGCTTTTAATTTGACAAAAAATAATTACAGAATCGGAAAGATCATTTATTTCGCCACGATACGGTACAATTTTTTTTACAAAATAATGATAATTTCTATTTTTTTCTATTTCGACTTTTTCTAAAATGAGTTAAAACAGATGCGTTTTTACGAAAATGATATCTAAATCGTTGCGTATGAATTTATTTTCATGTTATTAAAACGATATTTTTTACTAAATGTCATGCTTTTCTCTTTCAGAGCCAGTCATTTAATAAATAAAATGCCGAAAAGTTTTTTCTTACGATTTTTCGAAAAATACTCAAAATTTTAATTAAAATTTAATAACTTTGTCATTTATCAAGTTAATCTCACAAAACTTTTTTTTTTCGTGCGTAGAACAATGTTATCCGTAGTCTGTACGAAGATCGAAAAAATTGCTTAAAAATTACGGATTTTAAAATTTTTTGTGTTTTTCGTCTATACACTTTTTACGAGAATAAATTCAAACAGTATTTTTTCTTTTTACATTTTTTATTTAAAAATTAGCGTTGTTCTAATCGATATGTGAAATTCAAAAACCATGAACTAAAAAATTAAACCCTCAAAAAATTAAAAACTTTAATAAAAAACGCCATTTTACGGTAGGCCAAGGCTTGGCGTCGAAAATCGGTTTCGCACCAGATGTGTGACTTTTCTCTTTTCCCCTGTCTAAATCACCTTGCACATGGGTTGCCTAGCAGATGGAGTGTCTATAACATATCAAAAATTACTAAATTTGGCGAGTAAAAAAAAGTGCAAGTGAAAAGGTCCCCCCCCCCCGTTTTTTGTACATATCTTTAATTCAATAATCCATATATTACATTCTTTTATAAAACAAAAATAATTAAAATATTTGCGAAAAACTTAATTGCTTTTATGTCGATATCATTATTTCAAATAAGTTTATTTGTGCAATACATTTAAATGCATTGCTTTAAATTAATATTTTTTTCTGTAAATCGTTAACCGAAAATTTTCAATTATTATGTGAATATCCTTGTGGACCCCCTCTTCAATTGAAAAGTACTTTCAATTTTAACCTTCCATCCATCATCAAAGCCAATTCTCTCCTTCTACTACGGGTTATCATAGCCTTGTGGTTAGGACGACCGATTCATAACAACTAGCCCTGAGTTCGATTTTTTCATTTCTGCTTATTTTTCCCACATAAATTAATTTTAATGATAAATACTTATTTTAACATGCTCCTCTCTATTATCTTAATGCACTTTTCATACATATATATATGTATAAAAAGAGTGCATTAAGATAATAAGCCACACACCTCGTGCCTTCACCATTATTTAAGTTAATTTGGTCATTCTGATATAATAAAGCTCCTGATTTATGATTGGCGCATCATTCCACATTATGCTATAATTTGAACGGCGAATCTTGTATTATCTTGCTGCTATTTGTTAAAACAAGCTGTTTTAATCTTTTCGGTACATGTTGTATTTCTTTAATTTAACTTTTATTTTTTGCTATACAGCAATAAAAATTGTCAGTGTATGATGTGTACTACGATGTTTTAATATTACTGTGATGTTTTTCTCTTGCTCTTTCTGTAGATAGTGAATTACTGTTGTCTAAACTCAATTTATATACGACCCTCCTTTCTGATCAACTCTGATGCTTCAAATTTATGTGGGCATAACTCGGTCAGTTTTTATCGTAATAAAATGAAACTTTTTGTGTTTACTTTGTTTTTGTGTGCTGCATCTTTTCCTAAATATAACTGATAGGACCTGGGGACCGCATAAAAAATTAATTTTTGTAATTTTTTTGTAAATGGGTTTTTTGGTTCGAAGAGCACGTAAAAACATTCTTTACCTTTTTAAACACATTTTTCAAATTGGAAGTGCAAATCTAAACCGAACGGTTCGGGAATTAGCTATTGGGTCACATTAAGGCTGGACACCCTATATATATATTGCCTTTAAAAAGGTTGTGTTTTTCTAATTTTTATTTATTCAAAGTAATTTCTCTCTTTTTCAACGATTGAGTTCACTTGCTGCATCCCCATTGGTCGGGCTTCGCCCGCCCACCCACTGATCTGAATTTGACTTCATTTTCAGTTCTCTGCGCTGTTTTTGAAGCACTTAACGCATTCTACTATTTTTAAAGTTTCATTTTATTCTACCTAAAGTATGTTTCAATTTTTAAGTATTTTAAATTAACAAAGGGCAAAAGTCATAACGTTAAAGTCACTCAAAATCCTGACGATTGGAGGTTAAAGCTCGGAAGAGCAAGGAACTCTGTTCACCCACCCAGCGATTCAGTCATCATGTATCGATTTCTTATAATTATGATGAGTAAACCGCCTGAACTAAAAAAAGTTCATACTTTTCTCTTTTAAAATCAATGGTTTAATAATGTAAATAAATAATTTAAAAAAAATTCATACTTTGATCTTTTAGAATCAGTAGTTTAAAAATAAAAAGCCGAAATTTTTTTTTAAAGAATTTTATTTAAGTATTTTGAGTATTTAAGCATTTATTTTTAAAAAAAGGTACATTTTTGTTTACTTGGGCTAAAAAATTGCAAGGAAAGAATTGCAAAGTGTTTGAGTGAATATTAAAGTCGCACTGTCCGCCTATACTTGAGGGTTTTTGGCGACGGACCTGGAAATTTTCAACCATGGTTAAGTGACGAGGACGACACCCGAGCTGGCACCTATCACTTCTAACTACCACTCGACACCAACGCTAGGCCGTTTGAGCTTTCGACAGATTCATCGTCCATTGCTCTTCTCATCGGCGGTTCTTCTGTGGTAGCCAAAATTGCCGAAAGGCAGTTATAATTAACTGTGGGAAACCACCACGAGAATTCCAGATTTTGAGTGCTTACAGGGCATGGCCCGAAAAATGAATTCGACAGCCTTACTCCTCCCCCACTCTTCGTTTTAACTACTTCTTTTTCTGCCATTTTTTAAGCAAACGTTATGTCACAATTAATTGCTAAAGGAACATTTTTAATTTTTGTTTTAAAATAATTAATAAATTAGTTTTGTATAATATACTTTTTTTTCGTCAGATACGTGTTACATCAGTTAGGTCTGGAAGATATTTTGAAAAAGGGAATTGTAATGACTTTAATATAGGAATCACACACATACCAGGAACTTCGATAAAGAAAGGGGAATTTCCATGGTAATATGTTATGCATTCGAATATCTTCGTGCAACGCCGGATTAAATGGAAAAGAATGAAACCCGTCTCACAACGAAAATAAATGAACAAATTTCGAAAACGGGAATTTTAATGACATAGTTATAGAAATCGCTCACATTGCGTGCGTACACACACACACAGAGGTGTTGTCGTCCTCAGGCCCGCTTTTCCGCTTAGGCACGCTAGGCACAAAAAAATGTAGGGTGAAAAAAATTACAGCGAACGTATCACCACCTAACGAATCATGAGAGATTCGTTTCTGCCGTAAAAAGTAAAGTCTGAAATGAGATCTACGAGGGCATTTCGAAAAGTAAAGATACAATGGCTCGCATTCCTTAAAAAAACCCATTTATTTAGAAAGCGTCAGTTACATCTTAATAACTGGATTATTTATTATTTTTCGACATCATCACCCCCATTATCCAAACATTTGTTAAGTCGGTGCACAAGCTTTTGTATCCCACAGTCATAGAAGGTTGCCGCCTGGAACCCAGCGCTCACACAATTTCCTGTACCCTAACCTGACAGTTACAACTTCATAAAGAGTTGTCATTGACACTTCCGGTATGATCTGATGCAATTCTTTCAATTTGAGACGTCTATTCGTTTGAATTGCTTCCTCCGTTCTCTGAAAAAGGGCATCAGAGATCACAGATGGCCGACCTGTTCTTAGTTCGTCATGAACATCGGTCCTACCTTCACAGAAATGACGACACCATTTCGTTACATTTTGTCGATTCATAATGTTCCCATAAACAGAAACAATTTCTTTGTGAATATCCGCTGTTCGCTGACCTTTTGCATGAAAAAAACGTATGACGGAGCGCACTTTGCATTTGGCGGGATTCTGAATCGGCGCAGCCATTTTAAACACGACCTACTCCAACCAAAATCAACGTTGAAATGCCGAATGACCACGAGGAGAAAGCTAACGGTTCCAAGTTAACACCTGTGTTGCCAACTTACTCGCCAAAACTTTTCTTTTCCTCTGGCGTACGTTGTATCTTTACTTTTCGAAATGCCCTCGTATTATGGAAAAAGAGATGCTTATAACAATTTGGTGTTGCTATGTACTCAAAATTATATTAAAATGGATATTGATTACAATGATGCCATTAACAATTTTGCAATGATCAAAACTCGGAGAAAACCTTTGTACAATTACAATGGCAGTGACTCAACAAAGAATAAGGATGTCTAAAAGTAAAATAAGACAATAAGCGACGAAAAAGATGAGAATAAACAGGTTGAAAACATATACAATAACGTGTACTCTATATTATAATTGCAAACGGTTTCATAATTGTTCTAATTTACACGGGGGGGGGGGGTCGTTATGCCATAAAGTAAGAAATGAACAAGAGTGGCAAAAACATGCCACTACTATTTCCTTACAGTTGCTGGTTACCAGTCCAGTAAACGGTGGGTGTATAGGAGGTGGATAATGAAAAGACTCTCCAAAGAGCAAAAATAAAATAAATAAAAGAGTTTGAGTAAAGGGAAAATCTCTCCCGAACCAAAACTGGCAAGGTAAAAAAACTGAAGGAGGAAGAGGTGCTCTGGAAATTGGGGGGTGGGGGCGGAGCAGTTTAAAGTGCCTAGAGCGCCGGTGAGGTTAAAAACGGCCCAGGTCGTCTTGAGGGAAACAGGATATTCCCGTCGGGATTAAGTAATTCACTCGGTAAAAACCCGTGCAACGCCGGGCTAAGCGAGGGGGGGGGGGAGGTCATGTGCTGGCGTCATGAAGGAAGGGGAAAATTAATATGGGTTTTAATTTATATACTCGGTAAATCCCGTGTAACGCCGGGCCATGCAGCTGAATAAAAAATGAATAAAATTGGTAACTTAACCTGCAAAGTTAATTTTTTTTCCATAAACTTTGTTTGATATTTTTGGTTTGCATTTATTTTTATAAGGAATAAGATTTTTTCAGAAGAAAATGTCTGCATATCCACACACATATAGCCATTTTTTTAAAAGCCAGAATGTAAAATTAAACTAATTTCATCAGCAGATCCTTTTTGTGAGTGAAAAGGAGTATTTAATTTTTCTGTGAACAAATGTAAGTTGTGTGGATATTTATTCATATGTTACTTTTAAAAATTATTTAGACTTAAATAATTTGATTTTCAATTATTATTTATTTTATGTTATCTTTCCAGACTGCTTATCGTCAATGTCTAAGAGATAATTTTGGTTCTCCAACATCTTTCCCTCTGGTTTCTCCAGTTACACCTATTAATAGTAGTGAAGTTAGCAATGGCACATCTCCTGACCAAAATAAAAGTACTCAGAATAGTGTTGAATTTCAAGGTATGAATAAATTTTGAATATTCATCAGAACATTTAATTTTGGGGTACTTTAAATATAAGATATCTTTTTTAAGTTAAAAACGATTTTTCCTTATGTTTTAAAATTCATAGAAAGCTATTTTTCTGTATTTTACTTTTATTTATTTTCCTTGAATGGTGAATTTGTCCTAAAACATTTGATATTTTTTATTTTTTCTCAAATATAGCTAAAACTTTTTCATGATTCAATAATAAATACGAAATTGTACGATCATTAGACTATCTAACTTATTAATTTCCATTTTTAAACAAGCGTAACTTGTAATTCTTTATTTTTAAGTGCAATTTTCAGTTATGTGTTTTGAAAAAAAATTCTTACATCATTTTGATTGCTAAAATATGCTTATAAACATTGAAGATGAAAGGGACAATAAGTAATCTGATAGTCAAAGTATGCTCGAGAATCCCAAACTGAATTACATCAATACTCACATGTATTTTTTAAAAAAGTCTTTTGGCATTCATCACTTTATGTGATTTTTCCTCTTACAATTCATATATCTTAAAAATTGAGCTCTTCTGTAATAGAATTGTACTGATTGAAGAATATGATTTGTAATATATGCTATGGCTTAATATAGTGTAACATTCTTATGGATTATTTATTAAGGTAAATATACAGTAGTTAAATGCAATAAAGACAGCAGTTCTTTAATTAGTTTGATCTATGTGCTAATTTAAAAAACTTTGTAAAAATTTATAAGTTACTAATATTTTTTGTTTTTAATTCAGCGAGAAATGTTGTTAAATTAGACCTTTTGTTGAATTTGTGTAGTGTAAACTGGTGATGATTTATGGGAACTAATTTATTTTCCACTTTTTTCTTCTAAGTCATTAATTTGTTAAGTATCTTGTAATTAAAAAACTCCTCAAAACTAAGTGTATTGTTTGAATTGTAAGAATATATTAATTAAAATTTTTCAGAAACTTCTTAATTTATTTTTACTTATATCATGTTAGAAAGTTTTTTTGAATATTAATTGCTGGCAATTAGATATAGCTTAGTTTTTTAAAAAAAATCACATCTGATTTTTGTAGGAAAAATAAGTTCTTTATTCTATTGCATATTTATATACTTATTCATGTGTATATTTTATGATTACAATTTTTGATGCATTTTCAGCAATTTTAACACCTGAAAGTACATGTTTAATTCCATGGAGCTATGTTTCTGATGAAGTTTTACAAAGTTTATGGCGAGTTGTGTACTGGACTGCTCAAACTTTAACATGGTAATATTGATGTGTCAATATCTAATATAATCTAATAACATTAGTTTGTGGCATTAATGCAATATCAGCAATAGAGATTGCAATACCAGTGTTTTGAGCCATTTGTACAATTTTGTATTCACAAGTTTGAATACTGTTTTTTCTGTGTTTACTTGAAATTTTTAAAATTGTCTCCACTATATGTTCAGGGATTGCCAACAAAGCAAAATAGTATATGTTTTTGTTTGTATGTCCCCCTAACAGGCGAAATTAGAAAATAAAGTTGCATTGTACAGTCAAGAGAAGTGATAAAATATGTGAATCATCCAAGAAAGTGGGCCAAAACTATTTTATTACAGCTGAGATCGTTACTGCATGCGTGCAGAATTCGTAGTCCGATATCCGTATCTGTGAAGAAAGGGCATAATATATCAATATTTTTTAAATTGCTGAGTTTGTTATTCTCATAGTATTTCCATATCATACTTAAGGGTTCAAAATATTTTTCTGATTCATTGTATATTTACTCATAGATAGTAACCCATAATAATGAATAAGAATAACCTTAAAGGACATAAAAAATTAGTTGATATTACTTCGATTTGGTTTAATTACTTATATGATGAAAAGAATATGGTGGTACAGTGTAAAAAATATTCAAGAGTTATTAAAGTGAATGGAGGAAGTACAATCGGACTCCATACACATTTAAAAACAAAACATGATACAAATTTGTTAAAGAGGAAAAAGTCTAAATGTGATAAAGATACAAATTTAAGCACAAATTATAAGCCCAAGCCATCAGGGATTTCAAATTATTTTGGAAAGAAAGATAATTTGGATGAAATTATAAGTAAAATGACTGCATTAGATGGTTTGCTATTTCAAATTTTTTGCACTTCTGAATTAAAAAAAATCACTATCCACCAGAGGTTTTAAAAATCTATCAACATTGATTAATACTATAAGAACTGTTATAAACCACAGTGATGGTATTCGCAATTCTTTGAAACATGAGCTAGTACAATTAAAAGTAAATGTTGAAAAATTTAGTCTTACATTTGATGAATGGACTATTGTAAAAAATAGATGCTATATAAATATTCATTCAGAAAAAAAAATTTAGAAAATAGGATTTACTCATATCACTGGCAGTATGCCAGCCAAAAAATGTGTGAAAGTGCTTAAATCAAAATTATCGAAACATGGGGGTTACCTCTGAAGGAAGATATTGTATCCATAATAAGAATGATGAGCAACAGTTATGAATAAAATTAGAAAGTTGATTGGTACAAATCAGCAATTGTGCTATGCTCATGGAATTCAATTACGAGTAATAGATGTATTATACGAAAAAAATAAAGAACAGAGGAATCTACAAGTACTGTGGATATAAAAACTTTGGATTCCGACTTTAAAGAGAGTGAGTGTGATACTGGCAATGAAGATAATGACAATGTAATTCTTGAAGAAGTTATTGCTATGGAGGATGAAATATTAACTCAACAAGAATTGCTTCCTATAATTAAAAAAGCTCGAAAAATTGTTAAAATATTTAAACATACCCCTACAAAAATGCCTTATTACAAAAATATGTACTAACTGAATATATATAAAACAGCATATGTTAAAGTTAGATTCTATAACATGAGGAAGCAGTTTACTCCTAATGATAGAACGGTTTTTTGAAAGTGAAAAATCCAATCCAAAAAGCAATGATCGCCTTAAACCTGCAAATTAATTTTTCCGATAGTGAATTCAACTTAATATCCAGAACTGTATCAGCTCTACTTCCAATAAAACTGGCTTTTGTGGCATTATGTCACAGAGGAAAATGTATATCGCACATTGCTTACAGTACCACCAACTAGCATAAATGCCGAAAGAGGGTTTTCAACAGCTGGTAATTTTTGCACAAAATTACGTTTCAGGCTTAATGACAGTACAATTGATGCATTATGTTTTTCAGATCACATATCAAAAACTTGTATTAGTACCACGGACTCAATAGTGATATTTACACTTTTTTGTTATTTAAATAAATAAGATGCTCCTCTACTTTTTGTGAATCTTTATATACTGTTATAATTTAAGTTACAAATTATTTTTTGTGATATTTACACTCTCTATAAAAATTGGCAAATAAAATAAACACCTGTGTTTTCTTTCTTTTTCTAAAATTTTTAATACCCGTATTAAAATCTTAAAAATACTCAATACCAATATTGAACTGTTGGTCCCATATTGCAATCTCTAATCAGTATATAACATCAATAAATTTAACATGTTAGGTTAACCAGGTGAATGTAAATAGCTATGTGGATCAGTATAAAGTAGTGCATTAATTACCTTGTTAATAATAATTTTTTTCTCTAAATCACTATATATGCAGTTGTAATTTTGTTGAAAGAATAATAAGCTGTGCCAAAGCAAATGTTCAATTAATCATTAGGAATTCTTAAATGCTAAGTATATTTAGGAATGATAAGGTAGTTGTACAAGGAATTGTAACTTAATATGGTTTCAATTTCAGGATAGTTCTTCCTATGATGCAATCTTATTCTACTGCTGGAGACTTTACTATATCTGGAAAGCTAAAAACAGCTCTTGTGGAAAATGCCATTTATTATGGGAGTTACCTGCTCATTTTTGGAACCCTCTTAATATATGTAGTATTACAGCCTAACAGCAATCTTGATGGGTAATTTTTTATTGGTACATTTGATCCCCAAAATTGAGATGATCTTTTTTTTTATCTTTTTGTTCAAGAAATCTCTTGTTGAATTTTATTAGCACTATATAACAAAGAATGTATAAAAAAAACCCTCTCTACTCTATATTCCAAAGGTAAAAAATAAAACACTGTACATATACATGTTCCTCTTAACTTTGTTGCACTGTTGTTAAATATTTTAAATGTGGTTATGTAGGACTTTTTTTCCTTCATTTTTCTGCTTAATACAGTTAAGATTGATCCATTGTCGCTTAATAATTTTAAATTGTGTAGTTTTCATAAGTTTTTGGTTTTATTTGAATGTTTGTTTTTATACCATTATAATTTTTTGAAAATGAATTCTTTCATGCTAAAAAGTGTCTGACTTTTTTCAGACTATTGTAGATCTTGATGATCTCAAGCTGGTATGGTTGTTCACTCAGCAGATTTATAAAATAAATGGACATTTTCTTTATCATGACATATATTTTCTGTAAGCTTTAAAAGATTGAATGAAGTCCATGGTTGCTACATTTTTTTTAAAAAATACTTTTTATTTTGCTGCTTTTGATCTTCGTTATTTGAAACCAAGCCTAAGTCCCTCAAATAAAACCCATGAAGGTTTTGAAAATTAAAATAATGTATATGAAATATGAATGAAACATTGAATTTAGCTTGCAAGATTTTTGCTAAATTTTTTATCGGCACGCTTATCTTTTTTTCAGCTTAATGTTTTTAATCAAAAGCACCATTTTACGATTATATAAAGTTTAGATAACATATGTGTGTAAAGCACTTTTAGCTGCTATTGCATGGTCATGTACCTGTACTTTAAATTATGTCTAGTAGAATATAGCACAGCATTTACTGTTATAATTCAATGATTTCCGTGCAATTTCCGATTGTTATTGCGAACTTTTAACTACTTTTCATTTGTAAAGGGAAAAACAAAACGTTTCTGGAATCTCTTGAAATTTTTAAACATAACTATTATGGAATTGTGCTTTGCATTTCTTTTGATTCACAAATAATGTATTTATTATGTATACAGGAGTGATGAGAAGGTTTTCAACAACTAAGTTTAATGAAGCTGATTTGCAGATATACTGTATCGTCTTGAGTTTCTTGAAAATGAGATCAAACGATGGAAATGTTTGAAATTAGTAGGGAAGAGAATATTGGAAGATTGTTTATTCCACTTTTTCCTTCTCTCTAGATTATGTCCGATATTCCTTTATTATTTGTAATTATTACAATTGGCAATTACAATCCTAAGTAAATTTGCTTCAGCAAAATTTTTGTATTATTTAGTACTCTTTGAGGAATTGAATACACATATTTTAATACATAGTTTTATGAAAGAGGTCAAAGAGCTGTAACTTTTGTTCACAATTTATCCTTTTTATAATTACATGTTCTGAAATTTGGGAAAAACAATGCAAAGTATGAACTTTTTAAGTAGATAAGAATAAATAATCTATTTTAATTTAATTTATAAATTTCATTTTAAATGTGTGGCTGATGAAATAAATGTCAACAGTTTCCAATATTGTGAAAAGTATGCATTGAAAACCATTAACTTAGTATAGCAATTTTTTTGTGTTGTAGTAAAATGTGTTTTCCTTGAGTTTGTGTTCATTTAGTACATTAAAATCGTTTTTGAATTACTAACTATGCAAGTCGTTTATTTATTAATTTGCGATAATTAACTTGCATGTTGTTTTTCATTCATTGCCTAACATAATTGAAGGGGGGGGGGATAAATAAAGCTCATTTTACATGGAATTCTGATTTGAAATATTTTTTGTACTGTGAAATTTATTTGTAGTTAATCTTATTTACTTAAATTTTTTCCCCTATCTGAATGAAACAATATAAAAATTTATATCTGTTAAAGCCATGTGAATATTTTGATAAATCATTAAGAAGTATTGCTGAAATATGTGTACAATTCATTTTTTGTTTGTTTCTGGTTTTTAGGTCTCATTTAAAAGTAATATGCATAACAGCTAGTAACACATGGGGCCTATTCCTTTTAGTGCTTTTGGAAGGGTATGGTTTGGTTGAAATTCCTCGCAGACTGTGGAACACCACAAAAAGAGGTTATATGTTAAATTTCCTTTATTTCAAAGCTTCTAAAGTTAGTGCTGAACGCTGTGAAGCAGAAGAAAGAATTGATGATTTGATGGAGGTATTTAATTTTACAATATATATCTTTTTTATATATACAAACATAAAAATTAAGTGTCTCTTTGTAAAAGGGTGTTATTTTTATAATTTCCTGTATTATATATAACAAACTTGATCAACCTGCTGGTATCAATATAAATACAACTAAAAATATCAGTAATAATTTTACAAATACAAATTCAATGTATTGTTTATAAGCGAAAATTTTTTTGAATTTAACACGTTCTTTAGCATTAAGAGATTTATAAAGTCATTCTTAATTAATTGTCTATTTTATAAAAGATGATTATGTAATTGCAAATCCAAATAATGAAAAGAAACTGAATAGTATATTGTTTTTGGATTTATTAAGCAATGTTGAGAATGATTTGATTATTTTCATAGAAGATGTATATATGTAATAATTCTCTTTAATTTCTCTAAACTTATTTATAATGGTCCTGGGCTTCAGGATTCATGCGTGCAGGACTAGCTACCTGCCTTATGGTAATGTATCGTATAATACGTTTTTACCAATAAAAAAGTTCCATCTCTGGAAGTCATGAGTTTGCAATTTCAGTTTGCTGATGGTGTAAAAGGCCCGAGATACTCTGGAAAAGGTTTCTTTGTTGTGTCATCAATTCCCTGTTTGTGTCAAAATGTACAATAAATCAGATTTCTTTCAACAAAGGACTACTTCATCAATAATATCAACCATCTAAAATATGATCTAATTAAAGAATTCCTTACACTCACCAGGTTATGATATATAGATATTCTTCTGAAAAGTTTCTGGAAGAAGCTAACTGTTCTAATTTTAAATATTATGCTTTAGTGATAGGCAAAAGTATGAATGCTTCTAATACAGTACAACTGACAATTTTTTTAGAGGTATTATTAAGAAATGTGTTTAGTGCCATTAAAGCAATTGTGTGCTAAATTTTTTTTGTCTGTTATGAATATATAATATAGTGTCTTCTGAGCAATTAATAGTTATAAGAGATGGACTTATAAAACTAATAGAAAAGTAAAGGGTCAGAGAAATTTGAAATTTTTACAAAATATCATAAAACTAAAATAACTGAATATAGCTCAATTAATTATTTAGACTTATTTTTCATTCCAAATATTGCATTAGTATCTTAAAAATATCTAAACATTTTATCAATTTCATGTTGAACTCTTGTCTTTTACAATAAAAAAGTATGAATTTGGGAAGTTTGAAATATTTGGTTTATGTATTTAAGTAATTTGAAGTTTTTCACTCATTGTTTAATATTAGTGCATTTTCTGAGTATCCCAAAGTGGTCATTGAAAATTTAGGTACTGAGGAACTAAAAGGTTGAACAATCCTTTGGTGCAATGCTTAAATGTGTTTCCTTAAAGTTTTCCTATAAATGCAAATCATCAAGCAGATTTAGTAGGTGGAATAAGAAATATGAATTTATATCTGATATTGCTTTGTAATCCTGTGTTCCTTATGCATTGTTATAATAGATTTTAAATTATTGAGTATTTTTAAAATTTCTGTTTTTAATAATAAATAATTATTGTATTTTCGGTATAAACCGTATGTAAATTCATTAAAAACTATTTTCTCAATATTCTTAAAAATTTCTATTTAAAATGCGGTAACTATTTTTAATTTTATTCTAAACTGAAGAAGACAACAAAGTATAGCAACTATAAACTACTTTTTACTCGTAATGTTTTTATTTTCTTGTAATCACTTATGTAATTTTTTTTGTGTGTGTAGGAAATAACTCATATATCTAATACAACACCAGCTAATCATCCCACAAGGCCGTATATTGACTTGATTTTAGAAAAGGTAATAATAAAATTGTGATAGTATATTTTTAAGTGCTCTGTTGTATATTTGGTTCTTGGATTTTCTTTTTATCATAGAAAAATATCAAGAATTTTGGAAAAGATTGAAAGGAATTTAATACCAAAATCATCTGTCATGATTTCATTGAATTAAAGATCAGGATATCATTACTTAGTTTGCTATTTTTGTTACTCAGTCCTGTTAACAGCAATTTTCAAATCTTATTTAATGATTATATTTTGTTCTTAAGTATGTTCTTTTTTTAATTTTTAATAATCACAACAAATGTCTTGGATGCAAAATTTGTTTCTTTGAATGTCATTAATAAAACCTTTGTTAAAAAATCTATAAGGCCCTTTTGATTCTTGTTTTATTGTTCCTTTCATTCATTCATGGCAAAAATGTATTAAACATTCAATGTAGAATATTAGGTTTTTTTTCACTTTAATTAAAACTATGTCTAATTCATTAAACTATATCTATTTCATTATTTTTTTTACTTTTTTTCAATTTTTACTACAGTTGCAATATTTTTTTTAAAGTTTATTTTCAGTTTTGCCGCCCTCCCTATGTTTTATAGAAATCTGTATTAGTTGTATTTATTGCAGAAAAAAAGCACTTTTTTTGGTATTTTTGTATAATTGAAAACTTGTTAATAATTTCTATCATGTATAAGTTCTATGACTGTTGTAAAAAGGCAGGCAATTGTTTTCGAACCAATTACCGTTCTAATTCCAATGTTTAATTATAGTTCTTAATATTTTCAAATTTAAAATAAATAAAAAAAATCTTAAAATATACATTGCATGAAAATTTTGTTTTATATTTTTGGATAAATGCTGTTCTTAAGGGATTTTATTGCATGTTTATCTGTTTTGCAAATCCTACAAATTTATTTTTTATAATTTAAGTTTAAAGGAAAATAAATGGAAGGGTATACTTATATATCTGATTGAAACTTAAAAATCAAACATGAACGAAAATTTCTACTCCATGTATCAAAATATATCTGGAAACTACAAGTGTTGGTGCTGTGAGGAATGACATTGAATTACCACAATTTGGCACATTTCTAAACTTTGACAATTTCCACCAATGTGGTTGTCATAATGCAAAAATATTTTTTTATTTTATGAAGTGATAAAAAAGTTTTTTTAGTCTGTTTCTTGTTTGTCGTTTTCCATATTTTTGAATTAATTATTGATATTGTAATTAAATTATTTAATGGATTATTTTAAGCAAAACAAATAACTTATATTAAATTACTGAGTTTCAATGAGTTAAAAAAGCCTGTATATTTTTTACAGTTACCTGATGAAAGGAAATCTGTGACTCAGCTCAGAAGATCTCGAGATGATGCTCATTTCACCATCGATGGTATAAGTGTAAAAGGTCTTGCAAAGCTTCATAAACAGGTTTGTTTATCCCTCCTCATAGTATCATATTTTTTTTAGTTATTTTTTTTATTAGTGGTCACTTTCATTTTGTGCGCTATATTTGCTGCATGGAAAAAATGTCATTTAATGTCTGTGAGTTTGTCAGTATGAAAGATTGGGTCAATATGTACTGTTTTTTTTAATACTTTTTTGGTTCTTCTCATCAATATATTTTAGATCAATTTCATCCAGATAATTTTTTATCTTCCATATGAACTTTGTGTGATTAAATTCATTTTTTTTCTTTTCATTCTTTCAAAATTTTTAATTATTCCTGCTGGTAGGTTTTTCTTTCAATAGTCTATTTGGCATCATTTTCTTTTTCACTATATTTTTGTAATACTTAAAGTATGCTTAGTGAATACATAGAATTGTCTATTTGAATAGTATAATTTGTGCTTTTTTTTATTGTACATGTAAAAAGGTACTTGATCTTTTACTCCAATTCGAAAACTGTATTAAAACTTTTAAAATGTTTTAGTTATAGTTGTAAAGAATATTTCTGAAATTAAGTCATTGAAAAACTGCTATTGATGAAAAATATATCCTGAATTTTTATTTCTTTTGGAATATTAAGAAGACACAGTACGATTTGGCAAAATTCAGACAAAAAATCAAATCTAATTTTTTTAGCCTAAATTATTCTTTCTATACTTTTCTATAACCTCACAAAATTTGAAAGCTCTAAACTTAAAAAATGTAGAATTATAATAGCTTTTACGTACGTTTTTATTCACATCCCTATGGCAAATCAAAACTTTAAACTTATCTCATTATCTCAGAAAGATAAAGTAACTAGTTTGTCTTCATTTAAAATGCTAAGGCTTTTTTTCTATTGTGCCTAATGCTGTGAATTTTTTTTACCTATAGGTAATAGTACCTGTAACAAAAGTTTGGTATAGCATTTTTGAATCAAAGTAATAGTTATTTTTTTTAAAAAAAATTTAACTCAGAATTTATACATTTTTTAAGGAATTTTAACTAAGCATTCGTGAAAAGTCTAATATTGTCTGCAGTTTTAGAGAGAAAAATTTATTTTCATGCTGACAAAATGTGTTTATACATAGATTTCTTCCCTTAAATTTTGTAGTATGAAACAAAATGCAATTTTCTGATTTAATATATGTATTAAGATTTACTTGCTCCATGAATGGGGTGAAAATATTGAACACATTTACAAAGGGAAAAGAGTGATGTGGAAAAAGAATCAATCAGAGAAATTATGCTGTGTTTAAATTTATGGGTACAATATTAAATGTTTCATCTTGTATCTTATTTAACTCATTCTGTAAGTTACCATTTTTGAAATGAAATAAAAAAGGTTGAGTCACAAAGTTTTCTTAAAAGGATGTTTTGTAACCTAACATTTAAAATATCTTGTTTGTAAATGATTGTTTCTGCTGAAGTGTACAATTTTAGGTAATGAAATCTTTTCTAATTACATAATTTAATATTTGACTATTATCAGTATTAATATTTCCCACGTTTCATGATTTCTTGTATAATTTTTTACTTTTATATTTTTGAAACATTCCAGATAATTCGTGCAATACATATGTATCGGCGTACTCAATGTCAATGGAATATGTTGTTGGAACAAGTTTTTCATTGGGAAGATATTGTTGCAAATGAAAGTAACAGAGAAAAGATGTTCAAAACATCTCTTAAACCAACTAGAATTCCTCTCTTCAAATCGCTACGTACTCCAAAAATAGGTACCTATTTAAATAGGTTTTTTTACCTGCTAGATTTCATTTTCAACAAAAAATTTCACCCCCCCCCCTCCATAAATACATGCAAATATAAGTCATTCATTAGTGTAGTAATGTTGCATAAAATTTCTGAAAAAAAATTTGATCTATTTTTGTTATTATTGATGATTATTTTATCATAAATTTGTAGTTGATTTAAAATATTTCAAGCAAATGTTATCGATTTATGTCATGTAAAGTATTTTAGTTTTCTAAAAATAATACATTATGTGCTAAATGGAATATTTGAATTATCAAAACAATAATGAATAATGACATTTCCTTGTTATATTTCATTGATATTCTATTATGTGCCCCACCCAATACTTTCTAATGCTTTTCTGAACTTTCAGTAAAAGAAAATTTATTTTTTGAAGAAACTTTGTAGGACCTACCCAAATCATTTTATAATGCTCATGACATTTTTGTAATATTGAAAAAGAGGCAGATAATAACTTTTTAATTTTTGTTTTAGTGTACTGGAATTTTTCATTCATTTAGTTTTATTTTATCTATTTATTAGCTATGTTTTAAAAATGTCAGGCAGTGTGATCATCCTTATGTTAATACTATATTTGTTTTTGAAATGTTTTGTCCTGTAAAAAATTGCTATTAATCTGTCTCAACTAAATCGGCAAGTGAACTTAATACTCATATTTAATAAATTTTCTTACAAAATTTCCCCTCTTTTATTTATTTCTTCATCTCTTTTAGCAGTGTTAAATATCTGCTGATTCTTGTTCAAAAATTTGAATCCTCAGACATTTTTAAATGTTTTATTAGTTCCTTTAAAATATAGTAATTAAAAATTTATATTTTACTTTTTAAGCTAACTTTTCAGTTTATAAAAATAATAAGTAAATGTTATAAGAGATTCATGAGATCAGCAATGTGTTTTGCATGAATGATCAAAATGCTTTGTAACTATTTGAACAAGAATTTTTTAATTCATTAATTGCTGTATATTTATTCAACCGATTATAAAATCGTCAAGATTTGATTGATTTTTTCTAACTAATTGCAATGATTTAATTATTTTTGAAATCCAAGACAGTGAGTTTATTATAAACCCAAAATTCATTATTTTAGATGAAACTATGAATATCTTTTAAGGCTTTCATATGGTTTATTATTATAGTATAAAGTTTTGTAATAATTCTTAAATATAAACCAATGCAGTTTCCAAATCCCAGTTATGTTTTAATAGAAGTCAAAATAACAAATGTTTAGTTTTTGAGCTCCTGATTTAATTATTAATCTTTTAAAAATATGTTAAGTTTCAAATTGAAATTGAATTATTTGATTTAAAATGAATGATTAATTTTTTTATCATAATTAAAAGAATTTGTTTTTTAAAAACAATGCAAAGGTATTCTTTTATATTACATTATGCATGTAAAATTCTGTTAACAGTTAAAAATTAATTTTTTCATTTTTTTTTCAGAATGGTATTGGTATTGCATGCTTCGTAATTGGGTATATAGAACATTGTGTGTTGTGCTCTCAGTATTTAGTGCCATCGTGGTTTGGTCTGAATTAACTTTTTTCACGCAAAAGCCAACATTATCCTTATTTGCTCTCTTTATATCATCAGCAAGGGAGAATTATAATTATATTGCTATAGAAGTAAGTTTTTTGATCAAATTTGGAAACTTTATCATTTTAAAAATAATCCAGTTAAAGTACAATTATGGAACATTTATTTAAAAAAATATCTTATTTTTCACTACTAAAAAAAGATTAATGTATTGCTTTTGAATCAAATTTTTTAAAATAACTTATACATTTTATTTAGTGTTTAATCCATTCATTGCCACACAGATTTAAAGCATCTTGCCCAAAACATCAATATTTTAATTTAAAGAGACCCTAAAATTTCACTAAATATAGTATTAGTTTAATGTTGTGTGTTTCAAATCCTGGTTTTCCCCCCTCCTCCTATTAAATTTTTTCGTTGTGTTTTATTTTGTTGATTTCTAATTCGATTCAATAACAGTCAACAATACAAATGCAAAATGATCCTCAAACTGTAATAAACTTATTTCATTACTTATTATTAAATCTAAGCTTATAGCTGAAGTTGCGAGGGTTCTCATTTTTTCCCCCAAAGATTTTAATAAATCACTTCAGATATCTCCTAGTCGACATCGATTGTGTTAAAATTCGAAGTAATTGATTAAGTGGTTGATAATTTTTATGTTTTCAAAATTCATTCTTGTTATTCATAATGTTATCTTAATTTTTTTTAAAGGAAATCTATTGTATGTATTGGATATTAGGGAAAGTTCTGTCGTTTTTGAACATATGCAATTAATATGTTTTGTCAATACTTAGCAAGAATTTTGATCTATCTGAAACTGGTTCAAACAAGTAGATTAGTATAATTTTGATGATTTATACACATTTTTTTGCATTTTAGTTATTTTTTAAACTTGTAAAGGGAATAACACGATGGAGGCGAAAAGAAACATGTGACGTGTTTTGAGAGGAAGCATTAACAGCTTAACATGCCAAAGATGGCTTGTGAAATTTCGCTTGGGGAATTTTTCTTTGAAAGATAAACCCAGATCTGAAGGCCACTTGTTGTCAGTGATGAAATGTTACGCAAAATGATCAGGAGACAAATGCCACGTTAACTTTCACAGAAATGGGCTTCAAGCTTGAAATTCATCAGTCTACTGCTTTGAATTATATAAAAAGGCTTGTTTTCATGTCCAAACTCTGGGTGGAACATGAATTTAAGGGAAAAAATTTAATGGACTGAATTTCGATATGTTCTTCAAATCGTGCTCGTCACAAAAATTGAACCGTTTTTGGAACATAGATGATTGAAGATGAAAAGTGTATAGCATATAAACAGGAGGTTAGTAAAAAAAAAAATTTGTTAACGTAGGGAAGACACTACCACCTACATCCAAAGCTGGCATGCATCAGAAGATTTTTTTGTGTTGTTGGTGAGACAGCAAGGGTATAGGGCTCTATGAGGTGCTGAAAAAAAATTAAATGGTCGTTCCTTTTCACAACTTGATATTTTGAATAAAGAATTCCATATAAGTGTCCATTTTTTGCCAACAGTAAGGGTGAGATTCTTCATCATGACAACGCTGAATTACCTGTGACATGGAACACCACATAAAAAATTGTAGAGATGGGTTAGAAAACATTATCTCAGCCAGCATATACTCCTTATATTGCCTTATCTCTTTATCTTCTGTTCAAGTCGCTGTAAAACTTTCTTGATGAAAATGAATACATAAATTATGAGGGTACTCAAATGGCAGTGGATAAATACTTTGTCTCCAAAACTGATGACTTCTTTTCCAGGGGGTTAGATCAACTGCCAAAATGCTGCCAGACAGTAATAACTTACAAAGGACATTATATCTTAGATTATGTTTTAAATAAAAAGTGAAAAACTTTGTAGGGAGAAAAAAAACCTGACAGAATTTTCCCTTACTCCCATTATAATACTAAAGTGTGATTATTTTTAGTGTTATTCTGTAATTTTTGTTATTTTATCTGTTTTTTTTCTTTCTCTGTTTGATATTACAATATCAAATCATTCTTGTTTCATAGGTCATATCAACAGCAACTATAGCATATTTGTGTGTCTGTGCTTATTACACTGTATTTCGTATTAGAATATTAAATTACTACTATTTAGCTCCTCATCACCAAACTAATGAATACAGTCTTATATTTTGCGGAATGTAAGTTGTCTTATTTATTAAATTGTTCTTTGTTATGTATAAAATAAAATATTGAACACAACTCAATAGTTTTTTGTGATAAAAATTATACTAAGAAATGAAATATTCAGAATGATGAGGTGTAAAAATAAAGTATCTTTATATATATTTTTTGTAAGTATTTTAAATGGACATTCATTGAATACAAAATTTTTTAGTTTGAAAAACAAGCCTTTAAAATGATGGTGAGAACTTTAATAAAATATCTTGTCCTTTTAAACACATTTGTTTACCCTGATAACATTTTCTTCAGGGCATTTAAATTTAGCAAATTTCTTGAAGGCTCATTGAAAGATTTTTCAAAGAAAGTTTGAAATAATGTGATAAAGATAAATCGAAAATCAACCATCCAGAGACCAGAATTTATGCCAACAAATGCATGTAACAAAAGTAGCACATTAAAAAAATATAAATAACTTATTTTTAAATGGATTTGTGCTATTTAATTTTAAATGGTTGATTTTTGTTTGTTTGATCCATCTGCAAATAATAAGCAATGCAACTTTTGTTTCATTAGAATAATTTAAATGAATGTTAAATGTGTTTAAGATTTAAATTTTAAAATTTGTGTGATTGTAATAAGAAAGAGGCATTCTGTAAAATTTCAGATATTTAATGAGGTAAAATGCTTTCATTGCATGCATTTTGTTCTCTATGTATTGAAATAGTTTTTATTAAATAGAGGAATTAAGATTTTTTTAAAATCCTATTTAAAATCTAATAATATTTTATTAAAGAGTTAAATTTATGTCTGCAGCATTTATAGACATTTATGTGAAATGTTATCATATCTAGTTATAACCTGTTTTTTTAAACTAGACTATATAAAAAAAATCATCCACAAAATTCATTCAGAGGTATCCTTAATTAACAGTCACATTTTGCTTTTTTTTGTATTCTTAGTTATTGTTTGTGAATATGACTACTAAACAAATTGTGTAATTATATTATGAGAAAAGAGTGTGAATTGTAATGAGATAAAATCTTATAATTTTTTCCAGTTCTTGAGTAAGTAATGTATTTGCTGCAATTGTTAGTTTTTTGCTGATACTGAAGTATGAATATTAATATCTCGCCAAAATTTTAATTGAAAATATGCTGTAAAATATATATATATATAAAAGTATTCTATAGAAGATATACTGAAAATATTATAAGTTCTTAATTTTTCTCACAGAAATTTAAATAATGAAATATTTTCTAAAATATAGTTTAATTCAGTTCAAACTGTTCTGCAAAACACATCTGCTGTGCATTTAAATTAATTTAATTCTTCTTTCTTCATAATGAATGTGTTATTTCGTATGTATAGATGCATTTTAAAATTAAAATAAGGTAGCAGTGAAATAAGTGTGTCATTGTAATTAAATTCTCATTAGCATTTTGGAATTTTAACATGTATTCTGAATAGAGGTTTTTCATTATTTGATTTTTTTTATTAATTTAAAAAAAAAAAAAAAAAAAAAAAAAAAAAAAAAAAAAAAAAAAAAAAAAAAAAATATAAAATTTTTCTGATTAAAAGTTTTCTTTTTTTTTTTTTTTTTTTTTTTTTTTTTTTTTTTTTAGTGTTTTTTTATTTATTTTAATTTAAATGTTAAATAGTTTTTAATGTATATTTAGTTTTCTTTGAATTAACGAACAGTAGAAATAAAGAATTTAGATTTTTTTCAGTATTTTACTACATAATTTCATATTTTTTAAGGTTGCTTTGTCGTCTAACTCACCTCTTTGCCTGAATTTCCTGGGTCTTATTCATCTAGATAGTCATGTTACCAAAAATTCTAATATCGAAGAACTTCTTATACTAAGGTAAAATAGATTATAATTTTTTAAATATTATAAATTTGTGGTGCCCTGAAATTGTTTGACTAGTTCGATTGCAGGCTTGTGGCTGATTTTTGAAATAAAAGAATTGAGAAGTATGAAAATTTGTGAGAAACTCATCACAAAGCATATCTTATCGTGAACGATCTGCTTTCACGAATTTTCTCATTCACTTAATCAACCAAATCATCTTTGACAACAGAAAAGTGTCCACTCATATTTTTTTACAAAAACTGCTAAGCCTTTAACACTGTTTTTTATATATTTTAATTAAATTAAATAAATTTCTTTATTGATGAAATCTGTGGTTGGATTTCAAGAATAATTCAATTCTCAATTCTTTCAATCCTTCCTGATATAAAGGGCAATATCTCATAAAACTTGTTAAATGTTTTAAATTTATGTATGGTTTAAGTTGGAAAGTAAATTAAGAGAATGAAAGCTTATTTTTAGAATTGCTTGTCATATGTTACATTAAATGTTTATTAAGTCACTTAATTCCATTAAAAGTTTAAAAAATCAAATGTGATGTAAATATAAAGTAAAGTTGTAAGTAAGCCATACATTTTTAAAAAAATTATTTCCAATTTGCAGTTGTATTAATTTTGGTTTTGATTTTATTCTAGATAATGGGCATATGGATGTTATTCCAATTATATCAGATGGTTTCAATATTTACTTTCCTATCCTGATATTTTTTGTCTGCTTAGCTACTTATTTTAATATATGCAGTAGAATTTTGCACTTCATTGGTTTTGAACAATTTATTGGAGATGATGAAATGACCTCCGATCTAATTGAGGAAGGCAGAGAATTGGTAAAGAGAGGTTAGTATATTTTAAAAAATAAATAAATATCTCATATAAGATGTACTACATTTAAAGTCTCTTAACCAAACGTATTTTATTATCTGCTCTCTTTTAATTAGTAGTTTTAGACAAAAAATGTACAGTAATCCTGATTTACAGTATAGATTTCTTTTAATAAGATTATACCAGAATTCTATACATGTTAATAATTATAATATATATTATTTTAGAGCCATGTATATTTTTCTATTTACAATACTTAAGAACTAGAATAATTGTTCTTGATTTCAAATATGTTTTCTTAGAAAAGAATAGAAGACAAAGATTAGAAAACAAAGAACTCCGGCGACGACAGACGACTAGGCCAGGTTCAGGTACATCCACTAGAAGATCTGGTACTCGCGACATCAGTAAGCTTTTTTTAAAACATTTTACTGTCTGTAGCTTGTATGCTTAATAAGAGGAAAGTGGACTCTTAAAATACTTAACTTTCAAAATGGGTTAGGTTTTATGGTTATAAACAGAATTGCAAAGCATTTTCTTGAGTGAGTTATAAACCATGAATTATTTAGATGAAGAACTTGAAATAAAAGGCCACTTTAAGTAGGATTTTGATTGAAATTTTATTTCTAGAAAATCCCCAATGACAAAAAACATTTACTGATTACACTAATATATATGGTGCCTTTATTAACTGTTAGTAACTAATGAATTCTCCCCAGTTCCCAGATATTATCATTATTGAAACTATTGGGTCCATTCTCAAAAAGTATGTGTAATTATAAAATAAACAGAATCATGTATTTTTTTATGTAGGATATCATAAAATTTCCTCTGAAATATATTATATATGAAAGAAATTGGTTGGCATATGTTCTATGATGCTCAGAAGCTTCAATAAGGGTTAATAGACTAGTGTAACAAACATTAACACTTCTCTGTTTATTAAAAATAAGGGGGAATTTGTCAGTGTATTCTGAAAGTTTTGAAGCAAAACTCTAAATGTTTTGTTAAAAATGCTGCTTAGATTCTTTAATTTTCAAATATTTATAATTTTTTTGTATTATTGCAAAATTTATTTATCTATTTATTTAAATTGTCATTGAACTTAGTATTTGTTTGCTTGTACAATTATATTTTCAAGATAAAGAAAGGATTATCAGTATTTGATATCATTTTGTGTGTGTCTATACTATATATATGTAAATTTGTTATTTTGCTTTTTCTGAATTGATTATTTGAATGAATATATTTGATCTATATTTTATCTTAATTGAAGGCATGACAAGTTCATCTCCTGAAGAGAACTCTCGCATTGAACTTCTGAAAGATGTTGAACCTATAGATTATACAGAAGAAAGAAATCATTCACCTGATGATTTTGGTAGACCTTTGCATCATGAGGAGTATACAGGAGAAGATGGTAATACTTACTTACGATCTTCTTGGTCTCGTATTGGAAGACCTCCTGCTGGTATATTTGATGATGTTTAAAATTTCATACATTTTGTTATTGTTTATAAGTTTTTGTTGAGTTTAATTTTTTGTTTCTAAAGCCATTTATTGTCAAAAGTCTTTGATATAATGTAACTACAGCCAAAATGTAATGTTCAAATATTGTTTAAAAGGGTTTCTTTTTTTTCTGCTAACATTGTACATATGTTTTGAAATCAATTTTGTTATTTAAATTGTTTTTATGACTAGTTAGTGAATTTTAAATTACTTTTATTAGATTGAAGATGTCTTTGTGAGACAGAAGTTGATCAATTTTATTTTCTTGTTATGGATACAAGAAAATAAAACTGATCAATGTAATATATTTGTGTTGTGAGAATTTTTATTTAATGTATATAAAGATTGATTGCTATTTATTGTTTTTTAAAATTATATGATTGAAGTGTTTTAAATACTTTGATATTATTTGAAGTCTTTTCTGTATTTGGTTTGTGTGTTTCTGTAAATAAAGTGATTGAACTTATGTTATCGCATTTCGGAAAGAATGTTAGAATTTTGCCGGAGTGCCTGTTTCCCGCAGGGAAACTTAACCTCCAATCGCTTGGGTAAATGGGTGGCTTTAGTGGGCTTATTGTTAAAAAACTTTCTAAATTTAACAAAGGAGAAATGTTCTTTGTATCAATCTCTTTACATTGTTTATTTGGTTTGATGTATCTTAATAAATTTTTTAATAGAAGTGTAGAGATATTGGGATGCATTTTATTGTATATAATTAATGCATTTTCTTATGAGTGTTTAGGTATTGCTTTTTTTAGTTTTTTTTTATATAAACCCAAATCATACTAAAAATATATATATATACTCCATTTGTGAGATTTTTTTTTCATTTAACACTTCTTGTTATTTTGTATTTGTGAATTATTTATAATTTCAGTTTTTTTAAGGATCTGTGCCAAGTATTTAATTTTCAATTTTCAGATAATAATTTGCAACTCCTCTTATTAAAAAAGTTCCAATTTTTAATTATGTGGAGAATTACTTTTAAATAAAAACCTGGCACTTAGCAGAAAGAGAAATACTGATTCAGTATTAAGTGTACCATTCCTTAAGATGTGGAATTCTTGGTTTGATAATAATGAATTATTAGTGTATTGATTATGTTATATAAATGATTATTTTATCAGTATGTTGCTTTTTGCTATTCCGCGCGTTTCTTTTCAATCAACTATCAAGGAAATTCCTTCTTTTTTAATGCTGTCATTACATCTAAAATTACTTAATATTTTTGTGTGATAATGAATGAACAAATTTGCTATCAAAGAATAAAGAAACTATTGCTAAATAGGAAAATCAAATTTTTAAAGGTATTTGGTTATTTTAAAAGGAATACTGGTATAAATTACAATTATACTATAAATTTCTGATGCAAAAATTTTACATGTGCTTAGTTATTCTTACATTGATATTTTAAGCTACTGTGGATTAAAGAAATTTGCTTGTCTATTAGTTCATAAGATAAAGCTGTGTTTTTGGTTCAAGACCATTGTACAAATCTTAATTATTTTCATAACAGTTTAAATTTGGATTTTAAGTAGTGTATAAACATTTGATATATGTTTACCAGTTTCTCACTTTTCTTGTTTGCTGATGAACATCTTTATTTACATTGGTTGTAATTTTTTTAAAGATGAATCTGAATGAGTATTGAATTCAGTTATAGAAATGTATTATGAATTGAAAATTTTGTGAAGGAGTATGTTTAACTATTAATTAGGTAATTTTAATAGTGATATAATTTTGGAAATAAAGCATAGCTTTTAAGATACAATTTCTTTTTTCATCAGAATTTTTTGAATATTTTAATGGATATTAGGGGGAAAATTTCTTATAATTTTATTGTTTTATATTTTTCTCAGTAATATCTAGTTTTTGTGTATTGTAAAAATTTATGAATTTTGGGAATGCAGCAATACACGTGTGCTATTTATTATAAAATGCATTTGCATGTCGTGGAAACAGTGTTTGTAGTCTGTTTGTATTTTAAAGGGTTTGTCTTAAGTATGCAAACCTTTTATAGCTAACTGTTGTATTTTGTTGTAGGAAAGTCAAGTTATATGTTTATTAAATCAGTAGTGATCATAAATACTCAAGATCTCATGTTAATATTGAAATATAGAACTAACATTGAAAAGTGTAAATATATATGCATGGATGTTAAATGAAATTTAATAAATCATCCTGTGTGATCACTTCTGTTTTTTGTACATATGTTTAGTGAAAATAGGTACTTACGGTGAATTTATTAACTCAATTAGTTTCTGCTGTTTATGTGCATTTTGTTGTATTGTTTTTATTATTTGTAATTACAGCTATGATCTGTTTTAAATCATGTTTCTTTCTTCTAGTCAGGTTCTTTTGAAGTAAAATATTTGTGTGTGTTTTTTAGTGCAGTTTCCAATTTAATTCAACTCCATTACAAAGAATTTTAATTCCATATGCTTGTCTTGCTGTAATTTTATATATTCTGGGTATGGCAGATTTATCAGTTTGTTTGAAAGAGATAATTTTAAAGATTTAAAAAAAAAACATGATAACACTATGTTTTAAAAATTATCTGTGAGAAAGAAAAATTCAATTGAGTCTTCTTATGATTAACTTATTTACGAAGTACTCAGTTTTTAAAAACGTAGCCAAAAATTATCTTTAAGCAGCATAAATTATCAATCAACCATTTTCCCATAAAAATTTAAAATTCAATATTTTTTGCATAAAATTTTTCTTGTTCTCAAATTTCTTATCTGTAATACTCTATTCTGCTAATGATTATAGTGTCCATATTTTTTATTACTTCACATTGAATTCAACTATAGATCTTCAATCTATACTTGGCATGGTGTGGAAGCTAGGAAAGCAAATGTCTCCATCTATCATTTGATGGCAGTATAAAATTGTTTTCAGTTGCCTCATATATCTATAGCAGTTTGTATTCAAACCAAACATCCAAATCATTATCTATGAGAAGTATTTTCTTTTACTCCTTTCATCAAGATATTTCAAAAAGCTAAAAGGGATTTCTATACAGCTTTATTTGTATCTTAAATATGTGTTTCATATGTTAGATCTGATTGCAGACCCTTGTGAAATAACAATGCTCACTTTTACAATATATGATGTAATATTATCTGTAACTATATGCATTTCATATCTACAATACAGCCGGTGTAGTTTCAGATTTTGTTTACAGAAATGAATTATTTCATACTTAAAACTCATTTAAGTATAAAGCAAACATTTAAAACTCATTTAAGTATTTTCTGATTTCAAAAATATTGAATAATGCTACACAGTTTCATGTTTATTGTTATGAACCTGCCATAGAAATTGCTATTTTATTGTTAATTTCAATACAATGAAATTGTGTATTAGAATTGATTTCTTTCTGTAGAATCTTTCTTATATATACCACCTTATATTCTGGGTGTTAAGCATTATTTAATCAATCAGTAATGTTAAATAATAGTGACTTTAAAGGATTTTTGTAGAATTTCTCAGTTTAATGTATAACTTTTTTTGATTTTGTTAAAATTGTATGGTTAACTTGGAAGTATTAAGCAACTATTGAATATTAAATCCTGATGCAATTATTGTTTGGTTTTCTTTTATTAGGAAATAAGAATGTTCTCTGAAGAAAATTTTGTCAGACAAAATTATATTAATAGTAAAACCATCAAAAATAGCAAAGAGCTCTTTGCAATTGCACTGAGTGTATATAGATAAAATAAAAAGCATGTGATTTTTAATTTTTTGAAAAAGCAATAAACTGTATTTGTCTTAAAGTAGTAAGCATTTGTCATTTTTTGATTGTGTATAAAATATTTATACACTTCATGTTTTTTTACTGTTAAAAGCTTGTAAATATATGACTTGTTATTTTTCAATTCCTACTTTAAAATTTTGTTTCATAGTTATTTAATAAAGGGGGAAATCGATATTTCATTTTAAATCATATTGAACAGGAGTAGGTTTTATTTTTGTTTAACAGTAGTGGGAGAGATAAACTGAAGGATATAAAATAATTTTATGCTAAAGATTGTGTGTAGATGGTTGTACTGAATGGAAAAGCTATAATATATAAATTGTTTATGGGAATGTGTAATAGATTATGAAAAGTTACAAAAAATTATAGTTATTTACCAATATTTTTGAGCATATTTATAATTTTGAATGTGTGTTAAATGTTTTCACTGTTTGATTTAAATGTTTTTTATATTATTTAATGTGGAATTTTTAGTTATATAAATTATCTCATTTTAAGATTTAAGCTTTCTCATTTGCAGAGTATTTTTAATTTTGCAACTTGTTTGTTAAGAATCAAAAACATGAAATAAATGCTTTTGATATCATAATCAGTTATATTTCTAATCAAAGTTATTGTTAATTGATTGTTAAAAAATAGTTTGTGCTAAAATAAACTTTAAACTGGTACTCTTAAGTATACTATTTGTTGTGAATTTAGGAAATATTTAAGCTTTCAAATATGCTTATAATATTTTATGTGTATACAAAAGATATTGTTTATATTTAACTACTTTATTATTATTATTTTTTAACTTGGCTGCCTTTTTGTGTTTGGAATTTATTATAAAATGTATAAATTGTAATACTCAATTTCCAAAAGTAAGAGTTTTTTTTAAGAGTTAGCAAAGAATACAAGACATTCATTATATTTCTTAATGCATTTATATTTCTCTACTTAAAAATGTGAATTGTATTCTGTTCATGTATTTATCAATTCTCAAGCTGTGTTTAAGCTAAGTTATATGATATAAATAAATCTCAATCATCATGTTTTTCATTGAGTATTAAATTATTTTTTCATCTTGAGCTATCATGAGGTTTTGTATTGTTGAAATTTATCATGTTTTATATAAATTAAGATTCATCTATTCATTGTCATACCAATAAAATGAGTTTTTAAGCTAAATTTCTTATTTATTGTAATTGCTCCAACCATTGTTTTAATATGTGATGTATAGTGTAACCATAATTTATTTAAAATTATATTCTGATTTTAATCATGTGCTGACATTCCATTCAATAATTTATGAATAAAAATGCTTTTTTTCCCCATTTTCTTTCTTTCTTTGTTGTATAAAGTTTATCAAAATGCAAATTTGTTTCATTTTTAAATATACATAATAATTAGGAAGTTACTCATTGCAATATATTTAATGAATGCAATTTTTGTGTTTTTTACATGTTATTTAAATGACCATTCAGATAATTAAAAAGTATATGTTACCAATGAAACTAGCATTTTGCCTAAGCTTTTACAAAAGCTTTTTAATACCCCCCCCCCCTAAGTTATTTTTTTTTTAAATGCGCATTTATGAATCAGATCATGTAATATAATCTTTTGTATGAACATTTTGAATTTTTTTTAATGTAGTAGATTATGTTTTTAAATTTTCGTTGAATTATTTTCTTCCATTACAAAACTTGGTATGTTCATGAAAAAAAAACAAGGATTTTTTTTTATTTTTGTCGTTAATGAGAAAATAATTTCAAACTTTTGTTTGTGGGGAAATATTTTGAGCATGGTTGTGTCCTCGTCACTTGACTGAGTTTCTAATTTATAGGGTGTATTACCAGTTGCCCTCACATAACTTTAAAAGGCAACTTACATAAAAGTAATAAAGTCCACCAAAAACCATCATTTTGTGATAAATAACGGATAGCTGTCAAAAGTATAGTTTGGTTGTGCTTAAAACCTCTTACTTATTTGCTTGTTCTTTATTCAACTTTGATCAAAAATGAAAAATCAGTCTATCAATTAACTCTAAATAGTATTTTTAGAGCAAGTCAAGCATTATTATTAAATGGTTCTCTACATTTTATGTAATTTTATTTTAGTAGCATGTCTAACTCGTGGGTTACATGTGGCCCATGATGAACAGCCAACATAGCAGCATATACAAAATATTTTAGCTAGTTATATTAAATTTCTTTTTATTGATAAGGAGTTACGTAGTACGATACAAAAATTCGGGGACTGCGGCCGTTGCTGATGATGAAAGTAAGTACCTAAATTTAAGCCACTTGAAATGGATTCTTCCAACCCTCCCTCTCCTACCTGGCCAGGTTGGTTTAGTTCTTGTCATGTGACTGAACCGCTCCCGCAGCTGTTATCTTCCAAAGCTAGTTAGCTTTGTCCTGCAATGTAAGAAAGATGACTTTTCTTGAACTGCTTTGAACATTAAATTCTGTTTTCGCTTTGGTAAAACACCACTGGAGACTTTTTTTTTTGGAAATGCTAAGTAAGATGTATAATGAATCTACCGTAGAGAGATCCAAGGTTTACGAATGGCATCGGCGTATTAAAGAGGGTTGTTAATCCATTGAAGACGATGGACGACCGACTTCACGGAACGCGAAAAATGTTGCATTGGTGTCTGAATGTGTTCAAAAACATTGTCATCAAATACTTGCACAAATTACTGAAGATACACACTTCTGGAAGAAGTCGTTTGAGGGAATCCATTCGTCGCAAGTGGTCTCACTTCTGGCAGAGTGACGACTGGTATCGTATGCATGACAACGCACCAGCACATCGATCCCAATTGGTAAGAGTTCCTCGCCGTTTACCTGTTCCCCCCCATCAATGAAAAAACATTTTCAGGGACGCCGTTTTGTGCCACCAGATGAGGTGAAAGGAGCATCGCAGGAGGTTGCGAAAACTGGCTTCCAGTTGTGTTCCAGAAGCTATACGAACGCTGGCAGAAGTGTATCATCGTCCAAGGGGACTACTTAAAAGGTGGATGTGCTTTGGTGCTGTGAAGTATTCAGGGTAAGGTTTTCTACACCTTGTCTCCGAACTTTTGCATCATACTACGTACATCATTCAGCAATGAACTATTGCGAGACTAATGACGTTATGCGAAAGTTTCATGACTCGCCGATGGCAGGCCATTTTAGGGAAGAAGAAAACTTATCTGAGATTAAAAGACGCGTGTTACTTTCCCTTTATTGAGGAAGTTTATATTTAAATATGTGCGACCTCTGCCAGAAAGTTAATTACAAGAACGTGCTACCAGCTGGTCGATTAATTCCGATAATAACGAATTTTCCAAATGAAATTGTATCTTTAGATTTATTAGGCCCATACCTTGCCACTAGTCCTGAACGTTATAAATTTATTTTAGTGATAACGGATAATTTTTCTAAATGGGTCGAAATTGCTCCCTTAAGAAAGGCCTCGGCTAAGGCAATTGTGAATGCATTTTTTTGAAAATTATGTCTCGCGTTATGGAGCTCCAATAAAGTTAAATTAGTGATAATGGCCTCCAAATGATATCCGAAGTTTTTGAGCATGTGTGTCGCAGGTTGAACATAAAACATGTTAAAACGGTGGTCTATCGACCTCAATTTAATCAGACGGAGAGAGTTAACCGTACTCTTCTACAAATGATTTTTCGAGTTTTGTAGAAGAGAATCACGATAAATGGGATCAATTTCTTAAGGAATTTAGTTATGCTTTGAGAACAGCAGTGCATGAAACAACGGGTAAAACACCGGCAGAGTTATTTTTAGGTAGGCAATTAATTACCCCATTTCAGGAATTAATGATCAGACTTGGTGTGTGGCAACATGGACAGGTCGTTTGAGTAGGCTAGGAGAAATACTCGGAAGCAACATTAAAAATGGGCGAAATAATATAATAAGAGACGTGACTTTAATGTAAAGGTGGATGATCTGGTGTTGGTTCAAAGACACCCGTTGAGTTCAGCGAGTAAGAAGATTGTGGGTAAATTTATGCCAAAGTTTGAAGGCCTCTATAAAGTTTTGAGTGTAAAAGATAATAATTTGATAATATTGAAGTTTGGTAAACGAATAACGGTGAATGTGGATCAGGTGAGGATTTACCATCGAAGGGAATCGGAAGACAGTGTCGGCGAATCTGAAACATCGGGTAGTAGTCAGCCTAGAGCAGTACAATCAGAAAGGTCGAATGATAGGCGTCCGAGGGTAGTATAGTCAGAAAGGGATGAGAATAGTCAGAGGATCAGGATCAGCAAATTTGGAAGGTAGTAGAGAGGTATCCAGGGATAGACGCGATAGAGGGGAGGTGAGATGGGGGAAACGTGTGCGGACAGAATCAACTGTTTCTTCGAGGGCAAATGCGTATCATTTCAGGAAAAGAAGGCCGATGTTCCAAGAACGAGAGAAAAGACAGAGGCCCGCATCCTGGTTGAACATGCAGCAAAGGAAAAAAGAGACCAGAGGCACCAAGATCCCACATAAAGAGAAAAGTGGCATCATCCATGCCGTCTCGTCCATCATTAAAGCGATTCAAGAGAAGAGACAGTGACAGGCAGTCGGATGGAAGCAGAGCAACCCCAGGACCATCACGCAGAGAGGAGATTAGAAAATCCAGATTCACACAACAGGTCCCGTCCAGTCCAGCAGGAACGGCCATGCCCCTACAATCTTCGCAGCCGACGTCGAGTGGACAGCAGCCAGGAGCGGAATCCCCGAGCAGGAGCATATCAACTACAAGAGACTCACTTGCAGCAAAGGAGACCCAGGTGGTTGGAGCGGATAGAGGACAGCCTTAGGACAAGGTCAGCCAGTACCGAGGCTGTGGTCGGAGATGGAGCCAATGCAGATTGGATAAAAGAATTGATCCAGTTTCCTTTCAGGGCAGCAGTCCCTGAATCTAGTGATGAGATGTAAAATGAAGATAAAGATGAATGTCGTACGAAGATTGTATTGTAAATTCTTTTAAATTTTATTAGTACTTAAGTAAAGTGCATGATCATGGATTTTTTCTCCTTGTGTCAAGGTTTTCCCCTGATCTTCTCCCGAACGGGATGCACTGTAGGGATGTTATGTGAAAGGTAAATAAATATGGTGGGGTGCCCTTTCAAGTAGTCATTTTTGTCTATGTTAGTTCAATTAAAATTGTTGAGTTAGAGAGTTCAAATTTCAATGCAGGTTCATCGTTTTTCAAGTGTTAGGCATTTAACGTAATTTCTATCGCTTCGCTTAGACCCTCGAATAAATCACGTTTTTTTTCTCGGAGAGGGTTGTGACGGATCTATACGCGTTTCTACTAATTACTTCTTTTTTCTTTAAATCAAAATATTTATTTCAACCAACCTTCATCGAGAAACCAAACGTGATTTATGTAAATGAGGAATATTATATAAATTCGGTTTTCGCGAGTTGAAAGGGAGTGAAGTAAGAGGTCAAGTTAAGTGAAGAAAGTGAGCTGTCGACACATAATTGTTGACAAGTTAAGCGAGGTTGTTACTTTTGATGTGTGTGCAAGGAGAAGTGGTGAAATTAAATATTACGAAGCGTGGAGCCATCGTCATTGATCCAGCTAAAGATATTGCCTGAAGTTCTCCGTGAAGGAACCGAAGCATTAAGGAATTAAGTATCGTAAAATTGATGAAGTCAAAGCTGATTATTAGTGTGCGGCGTAGTTATATATGAGCGTATTTAACTATCTTAGATTCAGTTGAAGTTCTGTAATATTATCCCCGCATTTGTATATCTCACCTCTGCACTCTACCATTGCTTATATACCTTAATTAGAATTGTGTTGTGTTTGCTCATAATCCATAATAAGAATTAATAAATCAAATTGAATTGACATATATAATGTCTGTAGATTATTTAGTTCCTCCTACACATCTAGCCGGGTTTTCAGATAGACAGGAGCGTTCGAATGTAAGGGGTGACTACAGGTTACCACAATGTTAGTCTTCAAACAGCCTGTCGGGTCCTTTCGCCGATTCCTATATTAGCTTCTCTGACTAACATTTTAGTCTTCATATGACAACAATCACTATCCTCAACTTCCCTCTTCTCTTGACTTGAGTTACCGTCATATCATAAATTGTGGTTCTCTTACAGAAAAAAGTCTTATAATCATATAACGTCAGAGCAAAAGAGTATTTTCTCTAGAGGATTAGAAATGCAAATAGAGAATTCTTTACAAATTGACTAGGATCTGTTTTAAGAATATATAAGCTTGGTTATTTTTACTTAAATGTTAATAAGTTAACCAAAACAATAACTCTTAAGAGTGTTCATCAAGTTATTAAAAAGTTTAGGTTTAGAAATCTGCTTGCAAAAAAAACCAGTCGTATAGTCTTTTGTTTCTTTTCATTTGTATTTCGTTGAGTTTCTCTGTTTTATTTCTTATTCTTTTTAAAATAAAATTCGTTTTTGAGGAGTATATTTGCCGGGGAGGTCCTGTTCACACACAGACATCGTCTTCGTTACTTGACCGTGGTTCATAAATACGTGGTCCGACTCTCCATTAACTCTCGAGTAGCTTCACAATGCGATGTAAAATCAAATCAAATCGTATTCAAGGATCAAGGTTTATTTGGAATTAATCTTTTTTGTTTCTGTATTAAGGTTTGTAAACCAGAAAAGTGCCTTGAAATTTTGTCGGAAAAGATCAGAAAATATTTTTTGAAAATATGGAGAAATTATTTGTATTTATTTAAATTTTTTTTTAATAAAAAAAAAGAAAGAGAGAGAGAGAGAGAGATATACACTCAGTGCCATAAAAAAATTGCGCAGCAAGAAAGAAATCTCAGAATAAAAAGAAATTTACATACGTAAGTACAACAATGATGTGAGTACAAAATCATACACAAAGCAAAATGATCGTTTATATCAGAAAAAATTGCAAATGAATAGAGGTTTCAGCATTCTGTTGGGCCACCTCTAGCACGCGAATGGATGATGTGATATGGTCGGTATTTGATGCATAAAAGTCTCATGCAATGTTCTGTGACATAAAGTTCCACATGGTTGCTGTAAACACGCCTTTAATTTGACTAAAGTTGTAGGCATATCCAACTTGCTAATCTTAATGATCCCAGATATGCTCGATCGGTGACGAATTTGGGTTCGAGCAGGCAGGAGAAAGGTGGATATGGGATGGATTCAGTCCTGTGAAACCCTTACTGTGTGTGGGCGAGCATTGTACTATTGAAAAATGGTTCCTGGGTGCCCTGCCTTGAGTGGCAACACATGGGACTGAAGAATTTTACAAACGTACATCTGGATTATCTTAGTGCCGTAGATCTATAGTATAGGGCTGCACACATGTGGCGTATGCGGCATCCCATATCATTATACTAGTTGTGGGAGCAGTGTGCCGCTGTAGAGCGAAGGCAAGGTTGAGACCTTCACGACCGGCCTCCACACGTACACCATTGTCATCACTGCCAAAATTGAATCAGGGTTCGTCGCTGAAGACAACTTGATTCCATTCGGTTGCAGTCCTTTAGAAAGGGACACCACTATATACAAACAAAGGCGACGGTGAATGAGTGTCAATGGCAGTATACGTAACGAGCGCCGCGATAGCAACTTTCCTTCAGCCAAGCACCTAGGCCGCAGTAGCCGAGTGGTCAAGGTATCGGATCGTGGCTGGCATGTCACGAGTTCGAGCCCAGTACCACGAAAGACCCGCCGTGTAGGGGAGCGATGCACGTTAAATCTGTCGAGAGCTTAAACGTTCTCTCGTTGGTGTGGAGTGGTGTGGTAGCTAGGAGAGGGGAGTGCCAGCTCAAGTATAGTCCTCGTTACTTGACCATAGTTCAAAATTACGAGGTCCGTCGCCAAAAGCCCTCGTGTAGCTGAACAGTGCGACGTTAAAATTCGCTCACTTAGTCAAACACCTAGCGATGATACGGACTGACAAAGAGGCCCTTAGTGAAAGTAAGGCAGTTTTTTTTGCACTATGCATACGTGTCGTATGATGTGATGGTCCTCTTGACTATTAATCTGTCGAGGGCCCCTTGAGCTTGGTAGCTGTGTAACAAACCTCTCTTTTCCTCTAGTCCCAACACCTCACAGTTAAGTCAGAACGATCTAGTTGGCGAGCTACTTGTCAAACTGACCACCCGGTTTTCATCATCTGTATGATCCTTCCTCTCTCGAACCCTGACAGCTGCTCATATTTTTTCCGATGATGGTATTATTTCATTTCTAGTTAAAAAGGGTCCCTCTGTAATACATTAAATTCAGGCAAACATGCTCTGCTTGCCTGTTTTTTAATCCAAGGAGAACGGAATTCAACGTCCTCTGGTGGCAATTACCCAATGCGCAATCACGCTGCTTTTCTAATCATTTACAGTCCCCCTCATACATACCTTCATGCTAAGTTTTGTAACAATTCCAATCTTACTTCTTGTTGAGCACATTTTTATGACAATGAGTGTATACATACATGTATATACTCGGAAAAAAAATTGTCATGCATATTTTTTAAAATTCCTACTATTATAGTTCACGCTTTCCCTATATATATATATGGCTAAGACTATTCTATCATGACTATAGTTATCTTAGGTTTATAACTATTTTTTGTATATTTTTGTATTATATATATATATATACATATATATATATCATGAATGATGACTGATTTAGTAAAGATTGCGACGAATTTAGTAAATGATTTTTCACTGCGTGGCCGATGTTGGTTTTTTTCGTATAAGGTTACTATTTATGAGGGTTGATGATGCCTGTTCATTATTATGGAGGAAGAAGTCGTCGAACAGTTATTCTTCTTTATTAAACATTTAACATGGAAGACATTTAGATGGACGTACTGACAAATAGACATACACACACAACACAATACACAAACACTAGCTGCAGCACACTACATGATGGCAAGTGAGAAGAGAGAAAAGCGGCGTAACCGTGTACTCCGAGTGTTTAGACTGGCGGTGAAGGTCGTACGACTCTTTTGTAACAGGAGTCGTGATTGGATGCAAATGCGCGCGAGCAATTAGATTAAGATGCGAAAGAACTAGGAAATGATTTAACGGGGTACAGTTAAAGAGAGTTAGAAGAAGTCATTACATATATATATATATATCTTGTTCAAATTTTCAATCGTAAATAAAATATTTTATATTCATCCACACACACTTTCAAATTCAAATACATTTTTCTCAAACTAGTAGTTGATGCACTTGATGTTCATACAGTTTTTTCAAATATTAATTCATTAATTAAACTAAAAAATGAATAAATAGTAACAAACAGAAATAATAGTCCAACAGCATATATAGAAAGAAAAATCGTTCGTTGTGTCGCTGTAGCGCAATGGATAGGGTGTTGAACTTCTAATCCAAAGGTCATGGTTTGAATACCACCTGGGATTGCCAAATTTCTGAGAATGTGATATCTTTCTTACTAAACTATTTTATTAGAATAATTAAATTTAATTAAGAAATTAAAATAGTAAAACAAACAAAAAATAGTCCAACCCTATACATAGAAAAGAAAAAAGAAAATCGCTTTCTATTTTGTCAGTTAATATTATGATTCTGTCATATGTATGTACATATATATTTATATTAATTGTAACGATACAATAAAAAATAACTAAAATAAAATTTTGCTTTGTTGACCTAAGTAGGAATTGATTTAAAAATATTTTTTTATATTACTTGTTTAAATATAAGTTTCTGGCAACAAAATAATTTAATGATAAATATTGTGTTACTTATATTAAAGTTGTGCAAATTTGAAAAATACTTGAAAACTAAAGTATTTTTATTTAAATTGTTCTGGTATCCATATAAAATAAATTACATAATAAAAGAGGACATTTCTTTATTTGCATACAGACTGATATTAATTTGCGTGTGTGAAATAAACTTTTGTACGCAATAATTAAGCAATGCAAAATATATTTTATGCTTGAAAATGTTTTATAATGTGTGTGTGAATTCGTTTATATTTTTTCTTAATTTTTTTCTTGAACAATTAAAAAAAAATTCAGTTTTGACAAATGCGAGTTTTTTTTTTTTACATTCCGGGGAATCACTTTTCTGAAGATTCAAAAGATAAGTAATAACATCACAACTCATTTAACTAATGGACAAATAAATTATTTTGTGTAGATATTGTAGAATTTGTTTGTAAAAATGTTCGATTCATGAAAGGAGTAATACTCAACGACAAAATTTTTGATTATATGAAGAAATGGTATATACGCGCGCGCGACAGAGATACAATTAAATCTTTGCATCATTTACGATGTTAACTTTAAAGCCAATTTTGAAAGTTTTGTAAAACTCCAAATTACGTCTCATGTTAGCAAATTTGGAATTCCATTTTAAACCAAGTAAATTTGCCAATTATAAGTAAAAATATAAATTTAGGGAACAATGTTCTTAGATGAGATCATTTGAACTAATCCCTTTCCGTAATAATTAAGTTATTTAACAAATTTTTTGAAAATGAGATTTTTCAAGTTCGTGTATCTTTTTCCATTCTTTAGTAATTTTCTTTGCACATACTGGAGATTTAAAATTCAATTCAGATATATTAAAAAATTAAAATAATCTTTAGTTGTGAATTTAAATAAATATTTTTACTGGGATCTTGAGGGATACTTGATCATTTTATTCACTTCATTTAATAGGTCACATCACATACATAAAGATTACTTCATTTGATATTTTATTAATTTTAATTTAATATTCGATTGAATGAGTTTCAGAGATGTCGATTTCAAATTACTCCGTATGTTTATAAACTAGGGGAGAAAAATATTGTATTTTGTATAATAAATCTTGAGGTCCGTCGCCAGTAGCAGTCGTATTGCTTCAGTGTGTGTCGTAAATTATATATAAAATCAAATCAACCACATATTTGACCTTGCAAGACTTTATTCCCATCTAGTTTTCGAATTCTCGGCTATCACAGACAACTGAGTAGATAATTTTAAGTCTCACGGGCCACAAATATGATTTTTTTTAAAGAAAGCAATATACGCTTTTCTAAAATAATACTACTAAAAGAATTTCCATTTTATTTAAACGAAATACATATCTTCTTATCGATTAAATTTAAGAATTGATTTTTTTAAGTAATTACTTGTGCATAACCTTACGCATTCCTTGCAAATATTAAAGTGGTTTCTAGGCTAGATCTGGTTGTATTTGTGTGTATTATGTCTTCGGGAGGGGGAGGTAGTGATATCGTTCTATTAGACCTCCGAATAAACAGCAAAAAAGGCCATGGATCCAGTTCACCTTCAGGGTTTTGAATATATTACATTTTAAGTTGTTTTAACCATTTTCTTTTCTCCATTTCCAGTTCGAATATTTTTCCTAATGGTGCCTGACGAGTATGCGAAGGCTTTGATTCCCTGATAAGTTTACAATAAGTACACATATATTACTGTTATCTTGATTTGCGTTTCTTTTATGTTATTTAAGAAACCCAAACCATTCAAATTTTTTTTTTTTTGAATTGGTATGGGCTTAACAAAAATTAAAGGAAACTCCTACTGAAGTCGTTTCCTTATTGCATATCGTTTCATCTTTTCGTAAACATTTCGTAAAATTGATGCAATATACAGACAAATTGTTACTCAAAATGTAATTTGATTCTATATATTTTTGTTTTATTTTTAATAAAAAAAAAAATTTCCCACGGATCACCGGTTAGTGACTGTTGGCTTAGACTTTATAGAGAAGACACACAAATGATGAACGTGATTTATTTCTTAATTTTTCTGCCTCAGTTTTATTGTTAAACATTTTCACTTTGGCTACTATTCTATTTCTATTAATCGTAAAATGAAAAGATTTATAAAAATTTTGTAATATTCTTACCATATATAAGTTTGAATTTATAGAGGTATGTGTGCATAAAATTTTAATAAATATAATATACAAGTTGTAGTTATTTTAAGGATTAAAGTAAAAATATATACACACACATAACATGAAAATTTCGATAAAAACAAACTCGAAGTAAATTAACCAACAATGGAACAATCAATATTTGAATTGCGCAATAACTACATTTTGATAGGCCGGGAATCTTGTGTAAAGTAGCCGCGGTTGAGAACTATTGGCCAACAATTAGGCCACGGTAGCCTAGTGGTCAAGGTAACGGACTCGCGGCTGGCATGTCATGAGTTCGAGCTCAGCATCACTGAAAACCCGCTGAGTTGAGGAGCGATGCATGTTAAATCTGCCAAGAGCTCAAGCGTCCTCTCGTTGGTGTGGTGGGGTAGTTAGGAGAGGAAGGTGCCAGAGCTCAGGTGTCATCCTCGTCACTTGATCATGATTACAAAATTACGAGGTCCATCACCAAAATCCCTCGTGTAGCTGAACAGTGCGACGCTAATATTTACTCACTCGCCAACAGCTCTGGTGCAGCTTTATAGCGCGATATTAATGAAAATCAAATCGATTCTTGTGGTAAAGACACCATTCGCTCCAGTTTCTGGCCGACAGAGGAGAGAAATATAATGTTAACTCTCTTTTCTGATGTATTAACCAAACGTTTCGTGTTGGAAAACATTTAAGTTATTCTAAAATTAACTAACAGTTATTTTTAAGTTTTAACAAAAGGAATTTGAAGACTAGCATTTGCTTTTCTTTTCTATTTATTAATTTCTATATAGATATAATTTTAATGGTGAAGATAATATATTGTTGGGCATATGATACAAAACACAGTTTTTAATTTCATAACTAAATACATTTGAATCATAAGGTTTTCATTGTCATGTATTATTCTTAATAATAAAAGAAAGATTTTTTTTTGTTTTATATTAGCTCCCCCAAACAAATTTTAATTCCTTAATTTTCATGAATTTTGTTGTAACATTGTTTGAAATGTGTGTGTGTGTGTGAATGTAATTACGTGAAATGTATTTATTTCTTACTGATGGATGCATTCTTACAGAGATTGTAGAATAATTATTTTAGTTATAAAAAAATTATATTTTCCTAATTCTTGTGTTACAACTAATGATAATCGGAAAAAATTATTTCGATCAATTGTAGAAACTGATGCACAGCTAAATTTATGTGAAATATTGTAAACAGTTCCTTCATTTTGTTTTTAAAAATATGACTCTGTGTATCTCACAGATCCCTTTTCCCCCCAACAGTGCCTTTTCAGAATTTGCTTACTTAAGGCGCCATCTGTTGGGGCCGAATGACAAAAATGTTTAAGTTTTATACATAAATGATTTTTAAAAATAAATGCCGTCGAAATCACAAAATAAAAACCGAAATAAATAATCATTTCGAAAAGTCAGTAAAACATTATAATGAATAAATGTAAAACACCTTCTGCAAATATATATAAATTTCAGAATTTAAAAAGAATGCTCACACACACACACACACACACACACAGAAAACTATTGATAAAAATGTGTATATATATTTTACTTAACATTACAATGTAAAGCAAGTATGCATTTGTTTTTTAAATTACGGATTAGTTATTTTGCTTTAAAATTTTGTAATATTTCTTGATAGGCCTCAGTGGTGTAACGTACACCCCCGCAACCCTCGCATTGGGGGGGAGAAGGGGGAGGCAGGGATTATAGGGACTCCAAAGACTGACCGACTCCAAGTACGTAATTCGGCTTGGGGCCCATAACCTGACTTTGCAGAGCAGCCCTAATATTCTCCATTACGCCCCTGATAGGCCTTACAAATATTTGCGAGAACTAAATTCAAAATAAATAAATGGAAAAAATGGAAATTCATAGGTACACATATATTCCTACCTTCAAAATTATGTAATTTCGTAAATAACATGAATTTGGGATTCATATATTCGTTAGATATTACAATACTTTATTTTTGACGAAAATATATTTTAATTATATTTTTACATGCGAATAGAATTATAAGGCATTCATTAAAATTTTTTATAAAATAATTGCAATTAGTTGGAAAAGAGAGGTCACACCGTTATGGCATTACTTATTTTCTGCAAAGGCTAATTTGTGTAGGCCTTTGTTCCTCGACGTAATAATAATAATAATAATAAATACCTTTGCTTAAGTATGTTTTCGGGGGAAATTGAATACACAAAAAATGAAACTTAATGCAACATAAAATTATAATTGTATTACTTTAAAAATAACAGAGAATTTAGAAATGATATATTTTTATCCAAAGTAAAAATAAAAATTAAAAAAATCAAAATTAAATGTCAGAAGAATCTACTAAATATACACAGAAAATATGAAAAATTTATTAATCCACATTACTTAAGAAAAAATCATTATTGTAGAACAGGCATGTGAAACTCAAATGACATTACGCTCCATATGATCTATTTTATTTTAAGTTGAGAGCCACATATTTTCAATATTCTAATAATTAATCATCTACTATGTATGTATACATATCATGCATTTCAATTAATTCTGTTTGCAAGTTTCTATTAATCGATTATTTAATTCTATTATCAGTTTCAATATCGACAGAGGTGAAGTAAAAAGACGAAATTATATTTAATAAATTTTAAAATCAGAAAATCTACGATCGAATTCCGTTTCTTCTAATTTTATTTGTTGAGCATATTCTGTAAATTTTAATTTAGGTCAGTGGTTCTTAAACTGTGCTACGAAGACCCCTGGGGGTCCGCAGCGTCTTTCTAGGGGGTTCCGCGAAGTCCCTCATAAACGATAACAGAGTTAAAAACTCTGAAAGGCTTCGTGGAAAAATTGAAAGATATGCCATCCTAAACTAGATCACTAAATTGCACTTATGTTAATGAAAAAACTCCACTACAACATGTATTTCAATCAAGAATAATGTTAGGGAAGGGTGTTCGAAATCTTGGGGTTCCGCGATGTCAGTCTGATACATAGGTGGAGTCCACGGCGATCGAAAATTTAAGAACCGCTGATTTAGATGATTTAATCAATAGATATTGACAGCTTTTTAAAACGAGAGATATGTTTTCTTTTTCTCTTTATTTTTGACAAAGTGATAATTTTTGTTGAAAGCGTAATATTTTCAAGAAGCGTTATTCCATGATTTTTGCCTCAAGTTAGGGAGGGAGTGTTTATTAACGTCGCTTTATAAAGTAACATGAGGGCTATTGGCGATGAACCTCGCAATTCTGAACCTCGGCCAAGTGACGAGTAAGATACCTGAGCTTTCACTCACCTTCCAAATTATCACACCACACCTCGAGCCTCGACAGATTTAACGTGCATCAGCCCCTCTACACGGTGGCAGTAGCACTGAGCTGATTTTTGCCTTGAAGCTTAAGATTAAGTTCATTAATATGACGTAATATTAGTTGGTAAAGTTAAGTTCTGTATCCATTGTCCCTCTTTTAATTCGGTATATTCCTAATTTTTGAGCTTCCGAGAAAATTATGATTTCGTCCAGCAATTTGAAGGACCTTTTTAACACTTTTTGAACCAAAAAACTGGAGGGCTTCAGTATAATATGGTAGATCGGTGTATTCCTATTCTATATCTTCCAGAAATGAAGCAAATTGATTAAGTCTATGTGCTGAAATATAATTTTCAATTTTGGTGACTATTTTTAAAACATGTCTGGTATTTAAAACTTTGGAGCACTATAATTGTTAGTGGATAAAAGAATGAAAATGTTCGAAATAATTATTACCAGACCATTTGTATGTCTCTTGTAATTTTGCAACAACTCACGCCTCTAGTAATACTAGTCATGGTAGTGAACCATTGCATTATATAGCAACACACGGGGTGGCGAATCCTGTTTTAAGCCAATGGCAAGGGACGAGGAGGACACTTGAGCTGGTCTCCCACTCTTCTAACTTCCACACTTTGTCAATGTCAAGACTCTAAGCCCGCCAGATTTAACTGGCATCCTCTCCCTTAGACGGCGGGTCTTTAATAGGTAACAGGTAAATATGTTACAAATTTAAAAAATTCACCTCCAAAAGATTTAAAAGAAAAAAACTTTAAAAGCTTAGTATATATTTAATAAATTTTAAAAAGTATCAGTGGGCCGCAAATTATGTATTGGTGAGCTGCGTGTTTAACATGCCGCTGTAGAGAAGAGCATATTTTTTTATCCTAATTCACATTGGTGTTTAAAATGAAGCGAAGCAGCATATTTATCCGAATTTTTTTAAAAGGAATGAATGAGAGGCAAAGCTAATATTTCTAAGCAAAGACGAATCTTTTTAGAATTAAATACATAAATGTGTTTATATACATATATAACGTGAATGCAAGCTGTGTATTTGTAGGGAAACGCTTTGTAAGATAAAGTGCCTTTCTCCTCGCTTCGCGCGCGTTCGCTTGCACACCGGAAAGTTTAGTAGTGTTTTGTTTTTGCAACATATTTTTTTGTTGTTGAAATTTCATAGCAAATAGTTACAATGAGGTTAGAAGAAGCTTTAAAAAAGGAATGAGGAGGCAAATCGTCGAAACAAGAGTAGTTGCCTCAAAAGTCGATTGCTAGAGACTTTAATGTAACCACCCAGCATTGCATACAACTTATGAAGACAGTTTAATGGATCTGAAGAGAGAATGCCTGACCAAGGAAGGTAACCTAAAATCAACGGCTATCAATGAATATCAACATTCCTCACTCAGGCGTAATAGGAGTGCAACAACTTCTCAGCTGTCTCGTGAACTATATGCGGCCGAAGGAACCTAAGTTTCAAGCTTGACTGATTGTACATTAGCATCTCAATTATAAACTACACGACGTTTATTGGCATCAGTTCTTGTAATTTTGAACTTAGGTCAAATGGCCTGAGTTAGCACCCCACTTTTCAAGCTTTTTCACCATACCAATGCTTGGACTTTGAACCCTTCTACCCGGCAGATTTTTAGTGTCCCTAGAACTTGACATAAATAATGCAGGCCACGAGTTACCAATTGGCTTCCACGACCTACGTTTAAAGTAATAAATTTCTGGAAGACTACACGAGAGATGTCTTATGTAAGGCCTTTTGTTTCTACATCGCTCATCTCTTGGCACAGAAGAACCCAATTAGCTTGGTAATGTGACATCAGAGAAAGGATTGGCGAAGAAAAGGTTTGATGGATGACAATGCTCGTCCTTATAAGGCTCCTCTGACCGATAAATTCCTGGAAGGTGAGGATATTTGCTGTATGGATTCACCGTTAAAATTTCCAGACCTAAGCCCTATACAGCAGGGGTGGCCAACTTTTTTTTTGCATAGTAGATACCTTTTTCCCTATTTAAATGCTTCGTGATCGACTTGATGTCATAAGTGTTGCAGAAAAGGGCTTTTTATAATACAGTTTATTCAGTGTCTGAGGAACATATTAGCTTAGTACTTGGCATGTTGGCAAGGGACGTCTTAACGCATGGACCAACTGGGCCCAGGCCCAGGGCCTCGCCCTCTCTGGGGGCATCGTTTCGTTCTCGACTCTGTCTTAATACGATCATGATCCGGATAATTTTAATGTTCAAATATTATTCCCGTACATATTCTTCGAAAATCAGGGAATTTCAAACTGCATGTCAATTGGCAAAAGTGGTAAGTCTGTATTATTATGTGATGAGCATTGTCCATGTCTAGGCTTAGGCCTAATACCATACACAATCTTTCAACCCATTTAGTCGAAATGCGGTTATCGGTCAAGCCGGTTTGTGACTAGGTTTTTTTGAGATTGTTAGTCGTGCACATTTATGTGTTTCAAATTACCGTTTTAAAGAGTATTTGACAATGCATTCTATATAATGTCTACTTTTAAAGATTTCCGGTAGGGCCTACTTTTGCATAGGGGCTCAGGACCTCAAAGAGTTAAGACGTCCCCAATATTGTTGGCCTCCTCTGCTATGTAGCATATTTAGAAGATCTTGGGAGAGGGAGATACAATTTCATCTAGCTTTGTTCCTTTCAGAACCAACTAGGATCTAAAGCAGTGTTGCAGGAGGAGGGAAACCAACTGTCACATACATTCATAAACTGCCACATTTTCAGCATGAATTTACGTTTCAAGGAAATTTAAACACGCTGAGTAATTGTAAAAAAAGTATGGAAAAAGAGAGGGAAGAGGGATCATACTGTTTTGTTTGTTTCACCTTGTAACATGTCTTTTAAAGTTTTCTGCGCTAATTGGCACGGTATCCGAGTGGACATGGTCATAAACTCGTGGGTGGCGTTTTACCTGTCGAATAATCGTTATGAAACCTGATCCTCCAAAAATGATCATATCATGCTGTCGAGGGTCAAAGCCTTCATGTTGTTGTGGTGTGAAGGGTTGGAGAGTGAAACACTAGCTTAAGGTATCCGACTACTTGCGACAATTTTTTTTAAAAAATGAAGATATGGGGTATTTTGCAGTTTTTAGATTTATTTAGTATATTTTAAGAAAAATATGCAAAAATGAAGAAGAGAAAGCGAAATTATTATTACTAAAATGAGAAAAAATTGGAAAATATTTACGAAAAATTACATAAAGGGGCCATTTTGTACCAAAAGTTTATGAACAAATTTTCAATTTTGATGTGTTACTTTGCTATTCAATTTAGAAATGACCTTCATGATATATAAGAGATATTTTTTACAAAAGTTTGAGCACTTTATCTTAGTTATTATATGAAATTTGCTTTTAAAAAAACAGTGAATATATTCACATAAGACTGTAAATTTTGTAATAAAACAGGGATTGATTAATCTGAAGGTCAAAACACTACTACTATTATACAAAACACATACAAAAATTTCAGTTAATTATTTTTAAAACTTCTTAAGTAATCGCGCGCGCTGTCCCCGTTTGAGCATTTTCAAAAAAACACATTTCGAGTAAAACGCGTTTTAAAGTATGACATATCTTGTTTAAAGTAATGGCATCTGCTTTTATTAAAATTCTTGTAGTTTTTGCTCTAGAGAACGGAAAATAAAAAACTTGGTATTTTTATAAAGCTAATAAGATTGCCTATAAACTTAAATCATAAAAAAATTTGTCAATTCTTGACGTAATTCACAATTTTAGGGTAGTCGGATACCTTAATGTCATCCTCGTCAACTTGCTGCAGTTCACGTGTATCTTCGTAGTGTGATATGAATGAACAATAAATCGATCCTGCGCTGAAGAGCAGAGCGCATAATTATGCACCACGTGTACTATGATTGGTTGTACAGTATTTTTTGTTATCATTATCTCAATCTAAGTATATACCTAACTCCATTATAAGCTGTCCAAAACTTCTGAAGATTATCAACCAAAAAGTGAAAATTCTCTGTATTTCGAACACCAGTGTAGAAACTTACAAAGCAATTTAAAAAATACTAAGTTTATAAGGAATTAACTAAAAAAACTATTCAGGAAATTAACTTTATTATCGTTAAAGCAAAACAAAAAAGATTGTAGACTTTATCCGAACAGTATTAATTTCTTTGTTTCATGAGAGCGATATATTAAAATATAAATTTTTGACAAACTCATATCAGAAGTTTAATTGCACGGCTTACTAAAAATTGTTATTTTAGCTTTATTATATTGTACTTAGTTTATCTTTACTCATTTTATTAATTTAAATTTTTTTCATTTTGATTATCTATGAAATAGGGTTAGTTATCAGACTTTTATGTTACCTAAGTAACTGTAAAATTCAATGCAATAAAAACTTACTATCAGAAAATTTCTTTCAGTAAGGGAAAAAGAAATTAATTCCCTGATCCTGAAATTATTTAAATTCAGTTAACCTATTTTTATTCAGCATGTTTATTCATTTTCACATCATGGCATGTAAATTAAAATTATAGCATTTACGCAGTAAAGATAAACAACGGTAAAACTAAGAAAGGAAACTTAATGAATATGTCGATACAAAAACAGATAGATTAACATGTAAAAAAAATTATGAGTATTTGAATAATTTAATTATGTTCACTAATTTATTATTTTTTATTTTATAGAAAAAATAGCAAAATCCTATCGAAGCTATAAATCTTTTGAGAAATTCCCTAAATTTATAAGAAAATAATTAAATAATTAAATTTGATTAGCTTTAAAAATTTGTCTGTGTACTTAATATACATGGGTAAAATACATTTAACATTTAACTATACATAATAAAATCAATACTTACTAACTGTTTTGTTATTGACTTATACCAAGACTGTGCTAACTTAGTGGTCATGGTCCCAGATTCATGGACTAGGTATCATGAGTTCGAGCCCTAGTGCTCCTGAAGACCTGCCGTGTAGAGGGATAATGCACATTAAATCTGTCGTGGATCAAAGTCCTTCCGTTGGTATGGTATGATAATTTGGAGAGGCTGTGAAGGTCAGGTGTCGTCCTGGTCACTTGACCCCAATAGCTATCGTGTTGCTTTGTAATGCGACGTTAATAAACACTCACTCACTAACTGTATACATACTATACAGTTCGAATTAATTGGGACAAAATTTTTTTTCTTGTCTGAGTTGGTATATGATTATCAGTGATGTCTTGAACCCCTTCAAATCTGTTATATCTGCCTATAAGCAATGTGATTGATCGACTTTGAATATAATTTACTCGTTTGATTGGTTTCGGTACATCAATTGTCTAGTTGTGAGCCTTTCAAAGTAGCAGCTGGTGGTTATAGTTTTGCGTTCCATGTAACACATATTACTTTTACTTGTTCTGAGATGGATATTACACTCTAAGGAAGCGTTCTAAAATAATCACTCTTAATGAACACACTTCTATGAATGTGAGAGATATAGCTACGGTATTTGTAGTGGGTAACTCAAGTGTTTCAAGAATTTTAATAACATTTCAAGGTTACGGATCATGGTGCTCAAAAAGGAAAGAAAAAAATGGGCTCAAACGGAAAACTACTCCAAGAACTTATAAAATTCTAATAAGAAATAGCAAAGTAAGTCTAAAAAAGATAAGCAAAGGCCTTCGTAAGGTTTATTGGATTCTGATGTTGAAATGAGCCCCTTAACTATACGGAAAAGGCTTCTGAAAGTTAACCGTAAGGCAACAAGACTGAAGAAAAAGCAATTTCTAGTTCAGAAAAAGGTGGAAAAAGTTTAGCATGGGCCATAAAATACCTATCCTGGACTGTTAACGATTAGAAGAAGGAGATTTTCAGTGATGAATTGATTTTTATTTGAGCAGGGATGCAAATTATAGGTGTAGTTAGACGAAGTGAAGATGAAACTCTGCAAACAGATCATACCCAACAGACTATAAAACACCCTTCTAAGCAAATGTTTTGGGGTTTTTTCACAACAAATGGCACTAGAAGCTTAGCTCCTCTTAAAGCCTTGATGAATTCTGTCAAATACATATCCATATTACGCAGTAGAATTATTACATTCATGAAAAAATTGGATGGGACATTTCAACATGACTTGGCTTCTTGTCACAGTTCGAAATTGGTCCAGAATTTTACGCGGAAAAATAAAATAAAAGTGCTTAATTGGCCTGGAAATTAACCAGACCTAAATCCTATTGAGAATTTATGGCATATTCTCAAGAATCATTTAGCTAAGATGAGTTGCCCAGCAACAGAACAAATGATAAAAAGCGCTATAACAGAACAAAGATAAAAAGTGTGATTTCACGATGATGAAGTTGTATGCAGCACGAGTGAAGTCAATACCAAGACGAGTTGAAGAGATCATTTCTGCTACAGTAGGACATATTTCGTACTAATATAGAGATTTTTCAGTCTACTTAATGTATGCAATGATTAAAAGCTAAGGTCTTAGAAAAAAATCGTTTTCTTACTGTTTGACCCAATTAATTCGAATAGTATAGTAAATATTTAGCCTTTCAAACTGCTTATAAGATGCATTTTGTCATATTAATTAAATATTAAGCAACTATTTCCTTTAGTTCTTAACATTCTTTAAGCCTAACTAGTGTAGAATTAAAAAAAAGTGAAGTCAATGCCCTTTTTACTTCATAAACCATTCAGTTCTTTTAGCCATATAACTTCCACAATTTGAAGTCATTCATGCACATCTCGATTGAATGCAGATAAAGCGAAAGGAAGCTGATCTTTTTTACCTCTAGAATCCCATTAACGGTCACTGATATGGAATTATGGATGATGTTGGTGATGGATGATGAACTATTGAAGAATTGCAGGGAGATGGAAGATGACTTAAAATAAATCGATTTTTACCGTTCAGATATATGAGAAAGTTTCTATCTTAGTTAATTAAATGTAAAAGAGGGTTGTAATTTAGTTTTAACTAGTAATATAAAAAAAATTTATAATTCAATTCCTACTTAGGATAACAAAAAACATTTTATTTTTGTTGCTTTTTATTAAATAGCCACAATTAATGTAAATATGTATATACATATGATAGAATCACAATAATAAGTGACAAAATAGAGAAACCGATTTTCCTTACAATTTTCCATTTTCCTTTCTATATATGGTGTTGGACAATTTTTTTTGCTTGTTTCTATTTATTCATCAATTAAATTTAATTTTTCTGTTTAAATAGTACAGTAAAAAAAAAAAAAAAAGAAACCACACTATCAGAAGTTAGGCCACTGAACCCACGACCTTTGGATCAGAAGCTCAACGCGCTATCCATTGCGCTACGGAGACACAACGAGCGAGTTTCCTTTCTATATACGCTGCTGGACTATTATTTTTGTTACTATTTATTCATTTTTAAATTTAATTAATGAATTAATATTTTAAAAAACTATATTAACATCACGTGCCATCCACTACAAGTTTAAAAAAAATGTATTTGAACTTGAACGGATGAATAGAATAGATTTTATTAACGATTGAAAATTTGTGTGAACAAGATATATATATATATATATATATATATATAAAATAATTTGAGCATCAAATTTGAGAATGTGAAGGATTCCTTATTTAGATCATTATTTATGATGGTTGATGTTTTCTTTGGTTGGGATTGACAAGGCAGTCCTGTGATTATTTAAATCTGTTTTATTCCACCTCTTGAAACACATAAGCATGTTAAACATTAAGCATGGAATGGATGACATAATACAGAACAAAACAAAAACAAAAAAAACGAATGCACAATTAGCTGCGACCAGCTACCAGACAAATAACAGAACAGAAAGAACGCGGTGTTCCCAGAAATCTCAATATTTATAGGCAGCTCAAATCACGTGATCTGAGTGGGTGGATAGATGTAGTTCAAAATACTCTCGTTGGGTGGCTAGAAAGTTTATTAATTAAACGTGGGTCCTGGAAGGTGTCGTCCGCGTCTCTTGACCATGGTTCAAAATTACGCGGTCCTTCGCCAAAAGCCCTCGTGTAGCTGAACAGTGCGACGTTAATATTCACTCACTCACTCGACTTTGCTTTTTTTGTTGTGCAGCAAAATAATCATGCTGTTTAGGTAAGGCACTGGCTTTGGAACTCACTATTAACGAAATGGTAGTTTATTTGAATAACAGTAATGACTTTTAAGAAAACTTATACAAAAATGATAGCCATCACTTTTACTTTTTACGAAATGGACACTTATAATAGGAGTGGAAGAAAATGTACAAATGTCACATTTTTGCAACTTCGGGCGTATGCTTTGTGCTTGATTGTTGATCTTCAAAAGTTGTTCGTAATTTAGTTGAAAATGTCCAGAAGAATCTAGTCATGTCTAGGAGAAGTCATTTACCTGGATTGTAATGGAAGCGGGTGGCTGGATGTAAGGCCGGCTCTAGCAGTTTTGCCACCCCGGACAAAAATGGAAAATGCCACCCCTCTCTCCAAAGCAATAAATATATATTGTTTTAAAAGATAAAATACAAAATAGTTCGAAGTTAATAATTATCAGTTAATATTTCAAACGAGTAAAATCTAAGAGAAGGAATCGTCCATTTCAGCAGGTCAATTTCTTCTGAAAAGGGTCTACTGATGGTGGGGATCACAAACGTTTATTTCAACTTAAAGTAACTACACTCAAGACTAAAATAAAATATCTTCCGTGACTATCTACAAAAAATTCTTATTACCCCTGTCCCCTATTGGATAGCTGACAGCAGACGACGTATGGGTAAAAGGAATGTCCGTTGTGACCATACTCCAGGATGGGGTGAAAGTTACTGGTGAAAGATGTGTAAACTTATCAAATTCTATGATTGAACATATACTCCCGCCTCGAACTCTTAAGTTTTAACAGAAAAGAAAACTAACATTAAATATACAGAGAAATAAGTAAGATACGTTAAATGAAATGCCAAATTAACACCCAATAATATTTCTGAAAATATATCAAATTTTATATAGAAAAAAAAAATCAAATTTGATCCAAACGCCGCCTTTAGAGTGAGTGAGTGAGTGAATTGCACTGTTCAGCTACACGAGGGCTTTTGGCGACGATCCACGTAATTTTGAACCAATGTCAAGTGACGCGGACGACACCTGAATTGGCCACCTCGGGCAGGGGTCCGATTTGTTCGGCCTTAGAGCCACCCCTGTCGGATGGATGGAACTAGAATTGTCACAAGCTGATGCTGTGACAACCTCATGTGTTTCTCAGTGTGGTCTAACGGCTGTAGGATCAATTAAAATATGAAAATCTTATGTCTAGAAGAAATTTTTCACGTTTCTTGTACTAGACAGCGATGAATTCCTGTACTCTTCATTGATGAAATCAAAAAGGTATATCTGGAATTACCTTGTTAGACACGTTGCTGCTTTAAATCTTCGTCGGAGAGGAGCAGGAACAAGGGTTACTTCGTGTATGTTCTTTGCGTCGGATTTCAATGTACGACAGTTCAAATGGTAGTATGGAAGGTTGATGCTACCAATATATGACATTTAAAAGAAGTGGGCATATTCAGTGGCGTAACGGAGAATATTAGGGCCCCTCTGCAAAGTCAGGTTTTGGGCCCCAAACCGGATCTCATACAGGGTAAGTACTTGGCATCACTCAGGTTTTGGTTCCCCTAGAACCCTGCCCCCCGCAATGCGGGATTGCGGGGGTGTACGTTACGTCACTGGGCATATTTCTTATTAGAAACCATTTTTGTAATGTTTCCAAGCTCCACATAAAACTATGATATATACTGCTTTCTACAAGAACGGACTTTTCAGTTAATAGTGTCTTTTTGTTGTAAATCCTGCTTGTGTTAAACTTATGCAAATTTCTGCACCGCATTTTAACAAAAAATTCTTTGATGCACGCTTCGTCAAAATTTCTTTTTTCCATAATCATTCATTTTCAAATTTTGACACAGAAAACACATACCTTAACTTTTAGAACACCGTGTATGTACAAAAATAATTTAAAAAAAAACCCTAATTTGCTACTGTTGTTAAATTGAATTATTTAATAGATCTTAAAAATAAAAAAAGAGATATTGCACATATGATTACGTATTAATTTAAAAACGGTTTTTTTTTTGTTCATACTATTTATTTTACTCTATATTAATAAGTTATTGCGCAAGATTAAATTCATTATTTCCAAAAATAGCCCTATACTTAATTTGAAACTTTTAACTAACTTTTTAAATTACATGCGTAAAAAGGTATAATATTTTGTATCAAATTTAAACGGAAGTATTAAAATAGAAATTGAGTGAATAAAGCGGGAAAATTTTATGAAAAATGACACATTTAAATAATAAAAATACGTTTCGTTGCGAAGAAGTATATTAAAGATATAAACTTAAGACTTTTATAAAAAGTATTTTTAAAGTTTGCTTTCATTATTTTCACTACTGGATTTATTGTTGATGTAGCATGAGTACATGGATTTAATTAAAATATTTGAGGTCCTTGAAAACTATCCACTTAGAGAAGATAATTTCAGTAATTTATGCACTCCTAAATTAATTACTCTACGAATGTATTTTAAATCTTATCAAACCACATATTCTAATCTCATATAATGGAAGGGGATTAAATTCTCTATCAGATAGCTAAATCTTGTTGTCGTCTTAACATTTTGGCTAACAAATCATAAACCAATTAATCTTAAGAAAGTTTCGCTTAGGATTTCGTAAGAATCTTTAAAACTTTTCATGGAATCCATTGAAGTTGTACCACTCACTTCAGTATCCCATTTCGATTAAATTCGACTTTATCAAGAGCTAAGAGAGAGAGAGAGAGAAAATAAGAAAAGAAATCAAAGAAGTTCACAAATCTAACGGAATAAAAGTACTGAATTCCTAACATTTTCTTGAAGAAATTCTTTCCCTCATCAATCTTATTGCAAAATGTAGGGTTTGGTCTTTTTCCCCTCCCGAATTCAAAGGGAAAGTTGACAGAGAAAAATGATTAAGGGGAAATTTGCTAATGTAAACTTTTCTGCTGTGGTTCGAAATTATAAGCAGAAAAAAATTTCTCACGAAAATAAAAAAATCTTCTAAGGAAGATAAATTATTGAGAACGAAGATATGTTTTCTCAAAGTTATAATATATAGGCACCCTTTGTTTTTAAATTTATTTTAATTTACAAAAATACATAAAATCTCCACTTATGAAATGCATATATGTCCCATTTTTTGAAGAACCATCTCTAAAATGATTAAAGTCTCCAAGACCTGCGTTTATTACAGTTCAAAATTAGTTTATTTAGAACACTGGCATATAGTCCTGAGTGGACAAAGTTTCTAAATTCCTTGGAGGTCCTTTACGATTTTTTCTTACACATTTTGGGACTCAGGAACTTTGCGGGCTTCGTATCATTGATACGGCGGTAGCTACGCTCCTGGTTTAGAACAGGGGTATGAATATATATATATATAGAATTCACCTTTGCAGGGTTGCATGATTGTTCATGAATACAAAATAAATATTCAGTCTCATTTGCAAGTGCTATTTTTTTCTTTTTCTTTCTTTTTTGTTATTGTTAAATCCAATCCAAGGTTAGGATGAAATTAATATACATAAGCAAGAATTTATACATTACAAACAGGAATACTGCTGCCGTAATAGCTGATCAATATTTATGCTAATTACTTTGTTTTACTTTAGAAGGCATTTTTAATGAACACTTCTGCAAAGAACTTCCGTATAAATTAGAAATTGAAGGTTTTTTCTCTTTTTTTTCCCGGAGAGTAAAACTAATAAAACGGCTAGAGATGTCTGGTCTGGCCAAGTTGCCTTGTAGTTAAACAACTGGAGGTTTGAGCACCAGTTTAGTAGCTCCTGTTGTATATCGTTATTAGTTCTCTTATTCATTCACAAGCCTTAATCATCGTGCTTGGTATCGTGAGCTCGATATCTTGATATTTGCAAACTAGACAAAATTCCACCCTTAGATTATAAAATTCAGATTATTCATTGAGAGTTTTTGTTATAAAGTTGTAATGTAAGCACAAAAACTTGTTTCCACTATTTTTGTTTTTTTTTTTTGTTTATAGAGGTGTATATTTAGTAAGTTAATAGTAATAATTTACTTTTCAACAAATGAACAGGGAAAAAATTACTATTTCATTTAGTAAAGCGTACCATTCTTCTGAATTCATGAATCTGATGATCTTTAGTAAATTCTTCATTATAACATTTAATTTATTAGATTAGCTTAAAAAGCTTATCATTAATTTGTTTGCTCGGTTTATTTTTTGTTGTAATGTGTAAGATATATAAATATATATATATATATATATAACATTATTATAATGCCATTTTGGAATTCCAACTTATATCCTTTTCTATATACAGAAAAAATATTTTTAATTATATTTATCATAATAATGTATTATATATAGTTAGCGATAAATCTAATATATATTTAAATTTTAATAACTTTATTAAATAATGTATTGAACATGGATATCCTGCTAATTTTCAATACAATTATATTTCTGATAGTTCTCAGTGAAATGACAATATGTAATAATATAGCAATTTTTTAATTAGTTTTACAGTTAATCGAAAGATGACGCAAAATGTTTAATAAATCAATACTACTACATTTTAATTAAAATCATTTCGCAGGTTTGTGGCTGTCTTTTTATATTTTATATATTTTTATAAATTTTATATCAATATTTTAAGGTTTGTTAAATTTTGTTTTACGTATTTTAATGTTATTTTATCATATTTTACTATTTTTATGCAGTACTGTTATACTCTTCTTTCTATTGCGCGGGAAACACGGTATGATGATGTACACACGTAGTAAGTTTCTAATCTAGTTTTGCATCGATTTTAACATATGCTAGTAATTAACAATAGGCTATTATTTTATCGTTTTAAATTAATATATTGTGTTTTATTAATAATAGTTGCATTTCTCTTGATATTCCTTACTTTCCCTACGGCCCATAGTATTGGCAAATACAGGTGAAGGTTGGATGGCCGCAAAAATTTGTTTAAACCTGCAATCTTGGTTCCTAAGGCCAAGAGTTTGCAATATTGCTACTATGACTAATACTTTTTTACTATCTTGACTAGTTGTTTTAGATTTATAACTATTTTGTATATATTTATGAATTATATATATATATATATACAGGGTGTCCAGCCTTAATGTGACCCCATAGCTAATTCCCGAACCGTTCGGTTTAGATATGCACTTCCAATTTAAAAAATGTTTTAAAAAAAGGTAAGGAATGTTTTTACGTGCTTTTTGAACCAAAAGACCCATTTACAAAAAAATTAAATTTTTATACGGTCCCCCGGTCCTATCACTTGTATTTAGGAAAAGATGCAGTACACAAAAACCAAGTAAACACAAAAATTTCATTTTATTACGATAAAAACTGGCCGAGTTATGCCTACATAAATTTGAAGCATCAGAGTTGCTCAGAAAAGGAGGTCGTATATAAATTGAGTTTAGAGCACAGCAATTCACTATCTACAGAAAGAGCCAAAAAAAAAAAACACCATAGAAAAATTAAAACATTGTAGTAAACATCATAGATTGACAAATTGTATTGCTGTATGGCAAACAATAAAAATTAAATTAAAGAAATACAACTTGTACCAAAAAGATTAAAACACCTTGTTTTAGCAAATAGCAGGAAAATAATACAGGATTTGCCGTTTAAATTATAGCATAATGTAGAAAGATGCGCCAATCATGAATCAGGGGTTTTATTATATCAGAATGACCAAATTAACTTAAATAATGGTGAAGGCACGAGACAGGGAATACGTCTATTGCAACACCAAGTTTTTTACAAGCGCAGAACAGCACGGGCAATTGTGCAATAAGATGGATGTCTTCGAGTGGGAAATTTAATGGCGTAAAGTCTTACCGCCTCTCTCTTATTTCGATTACACTGCCCATAAAACAGTACCATTTCGCAGTATTCTTCATTTGTATACATCTCGTTCTCCCCTACTAGAATTCGTAATATTAGAATACGACTGTAGGCAATTGCAAGCGACTACACAACAGATTTGTAACGTTCGTCATGATCAGCAAAAACGCAGCAAATCAGACTGAAGCCGTAGCATATAAGTCTATTTTTTGGAACTGCTTTTGAAATGTTTTCTTCTCGTCCAAAATATTTTATTTTTTCTACGTTTTACACGTACACAGAATAAATTTTATTTTTTAAGTGCTCAATTATTGTATTATTAACGTATGCTTTTAAATTTAAAAACGATTTGCATAAGAGTGACGTGCAAGAGTTAGAGTTTCCTAGCAGAGTTCCAACTAATTTCACTTTGGAGACGGCCCCTTACTAGCTCCTTGAAAATCGCCCAGAAAATGCATATAAAGTATGATTTTCAAAGTTCTACAACTCGTCCAGTTTTTATCGTAATAAAATGAAACTTCTTGTGTTTATTTTGTTTTTGTGTGTACTGCATCTTTTCCTAAATATAAGTGATAGAACCTGAAAATCGTATAAAAAATTAATTTTTGTAATTTTTTTCTAAATGTGTTTTTGGTTCGAAAAGCACGTAAAAACATTCTTTACCTGTTTTAAAACATTTTTCAAATTGGAAGTGCATATCTAAGCCGAACGGTTCGGGAATTAGCTATTGGGTCACATTAAGGCTGGACACCCTGTATATATATATATATATATATGTGTGTGTGTGTGTGTGTTTGTGTGTGTAAAGTTAATATAGACATCTCTCATTTTAATTCTAATTATAACTTTTTCGTGGCTATAAGTTACACTTTAATATTATTTTAAACTGATTCAAAAATAAAAAATAATATAGACAATAATTTAACTAAAATCTTGTGTTTAGGTGGTTTTGTATTTTTTAAATGAAATTAAAAAAATGTAGAATCTTGATTATTGGCATTTACTTAAAAAATCGTCAAAAATTACTGAAAAGTTTTAAATATGATTTAAGAAGTACAAACTAACACGCATTCTTATAATGTTACCATTTAAAACAAAACTGAAAAATATACAATCATTTAAGTTCAAGATACCTCCCAGAAAAGGAAAGTGACGTTTAAATCAATAAATTAAGACGGGAGATTGAAGAAATTAGGAATTATTAAATACCACTTATATAAAGTGTGCAGTGTATCGCAATAAATGAATATATTTTCTTAATAATGTCAAGGTACCTTTTTTTAAAGATTGTTACATTAGGAATTAAAATAGAGTACGAAAAATATTTCATGTGTAATTTAAAGCATGGCCCCCCTTATACTGTTTTAAAGTAAAATTTCTTTAATCAATATTCCTCATAGAAATGATTCCCGAATTCAATTTTTTTTATTTACCAATACAGAGAGTATTAAAGTGCTCTGGAAGCGGGTGTAACGAAGCGAAATTGTTTTGCTTGATTTACCTTTCTAAAGGACGAAAATTACCTTAGTATGAGGTGTCTGGAAAAATTCCTTATATTCTTAATGCTACTTTTTTAATATTGGATTAGGTGTATTTGTGTGGCTCGAAAATACAGAAAACTAACTTTAAGTTATCAAATACAGCAAATTATTGCATAGTATTAAAAATGTAAAAAATTAAATCAGAGTATTTAAAAGGAAATGCAGCAAAAAATTATTATTATTATTATATATATAGATAAATGTTGTAAACTAATAAAAAAGTTAATACAAATTATACTTAACATCAATTAACATTAACGTATTAATATGCATCAGTTTTAGAACGTTGTTCAAGTCTTAGAACGGTCTTAGAAATTTTAATTCAAATTGTAGCAGGTTTTCACGTATTTTCAACCAACCTCTAGCAAAATCTATTTATCTTACTTGATTAGTGAGTCTCGCCTTGGAAAAGAAACGGGAAATGGGAAATTTGATTGTTATTTAAAAAGATCTGAAGTAAGAAAGTAGAAATGTTGAGATTGTAATTTTAAGGAAATGTTTTTGCGATTGTAAGAGGCGCTATTAAATTGAAGATTATACGTTGTTTAGATTAGAATCAATGAGTTAGATTGAAGCTCGTGAGGCTACATACGAATGTCCATAACATCAAGAGATGCTATCAAGAAAGATGGAACGTCAATATGCTAACTGGACCAGGGCTTTGGAGTCGGTAGGGAAAATGATCGACTCCGATTTTTTCCAGCTTATTTTTTAAATATAATAAAATAATAGATGCTACAGAGAAAAAAAATGATGGCATAGCAGGTTATTTATATTAGCATTTATTATACAAAGGAAAAACTGGCATTAGTAGTTTTTGAAAAACAGTATAGCTTCGGTAAGATCTTTGATGGAGGATCATAGATCTGATTTGAAGAACTTCAGAACTGAGAATAGTCTTTCTGTACTAATTTGAGTAGGATGAAGAGCTGTTACTGTGTGTGTTAGAGAGAGCGCTACACTTCTCTTTAAACTTTTCACGATATACTTATAAAAATTCTAAAAGAGGAGCCTTTTTCAAGAGCGATCATATTTTCTACTTTTTCAAATAGAAATCTGCGTAGAAACATCTTGTTTTTTTTTTTTTTTTTCATTTTTACATCTAACGGTTCTTGGTTCTTTATTTTCATTCACTTTGCCTTAATCTTTTTAATATTATCCTAATATTTCTCAAAATCTAATTCACAATAAAAATAGGAGCAATAACTCAGTTTATCATATTTTTCAATTAACTTAATTTCATTTCAAATTCAATCCGTTCAACAAAAACTGGAGTCGGAATCGACGTTTTTTTAGTGACTCCAACTCCAACTTTTTTTACCCGAAATCTGTCCGACTCCACAGCCCTGCTGATAACTGTTAGATGCTCAAGAAAGGTAAAAAAACTAGAGTGAAAGCGATTTCTGTGGAGCATCAAGAGGAAGTAAATGTTTCGCCAGAAAAAAGTGTTAACATATTATTCTGAGTATGTATTACAAAATATTGCTTGATTGATTATAAGAATTAATATATTTTGTTCATTGTAATAAAATAGTGTGTTTTTTTAATTACTGTATGTTTTTTTACAAACCTCTCTTATGCGTAATGAAAACTGTACGTTTTGGAAGGCGGAGGGAAATAAAGGTAATTTTTTAATTCAGTTCACTTTAAAATATATAATTTATCCAAAATACCTCATGCGGAAGGATTTTTTTTCTTTACAAATCTGTGAAATCAGCGCTTTTTGGTGACCGTTATTTCATTCAAAGATACAATTCTTTTACTACAGTTTCTATGTAAAAAAATAGTTTTGGACATAGTTTTGAAGATGTAGAATTGTGTATAGTGAAACGGGATGAGGAAGGGCAAATTTTCTTGAACAATCATCTTAGATATCAAGAAAAAAGGTTATGACACACGGAAGATGATTGATGATTACATTCCATTAACTTCCATGTTAATGGAACCAGAATATCGCCAAAATATTTACGAAGAAAGGCAAATATATACTATACAACAAGATTGAAAACAACAATTTAAAGGATCGTGGTTAAATACTACAACAAAATTCTTCTTAGGATTATCGAACAGAAATATAAATCTAGCAAATTATTAAACACGCCATATAAAGCATTGCTATGCATCTATTAGAACAGCAAAATACAAAAAACTTATCAAGAATTCTTTAAAGAAAAAGTTAGACGTTCAAAAATTGGGGAGTTTTTTAAAACACGAAAAATCATTTGTTTGAATTAACCATAAACATAAAGAAAATCGTTTACTTGTGCCATTTTTCATTTGTTATCTTCCTATAAATTGAAAAATTTACTCTCAGTGATAAATTAAATATGTAAATTTTAGGATTATCGCAAAAGTAAAATATTGACGAACTTAGAAGAGGGGAAAACATATAACAGTCTTCATGTTCATGATTACAATATTCATCAATCATGATTTTTCTTTTATGTCATCGAAAGTTTTTTAACTTAAGTCAGCATCAATTGAATTATATTTCTATAATCTGTTGTTGAAACATCTTCACTGAAGAAACATCATTTCATCTAATTAATAAAATTCGCTGCATAGTACTACATTTCTATTTCAATACATTCCCCATCATTTGGCAGTCATGATTTTAGTTGCGTGGTGTGTTTTTTTCAGTTCACCTAGATTTTGGTTCAGATTTTCAGAATTTTTATCAAGAAAAATTGTCTTTATAATTTTAAAATTATAAATAACAGATGCTGATACTGTTGAACTGAAAATAAATTTTTATTGGTAGAAGTTTTTTTCCACGGCATTAAGTAGAAGTAATAATTGAAGCTAAACTTTGAACAGACACATCATATTTTTATTGTACCGTAAAATCCGGCGTAAGCATGCACCCATACTTTCAAGTTGCATTTTTTAATTTTTTGGTATACTCGTCATATAACGCGCCCCCCCCCCTATTTTATGAAGAAATCTGAAATATATACGTGTGTAAGCTCTTATGTTTTTAAGTCACTTTTTCCAAGCCTTAGAAAGATTAGTATACTTCTAAAACTACAACCCTTTACATGAATAAGGAATGTAATTTCTTTTAAGGGGTCTCAGGGGTATTAACTTTCTTTAGAGGGCTGAAAATATAAACAATATTCAAATACACTTGAAACTCTTTGAAAAACTCTTTAAAATTAGCATTAAATAATTCGAATATTTTACACTTTATTTATAAAGAAATTGGGCTTCAGAAAAGTGTAAAATGTTTGAAATATAATCATAATTTAAAAAATTATAAGCATATGAAAATAAGAAATATTTCTATAAGAAATATTAATTAAGTTTTGCCTTGCCCATGCTATTTTCAAAAGTAGTAGCTTTAATCACTAGCAATAAGTTGTTTATAAAGTTAAATGTACCCTTAATACACCGTAGTAATTTTAAATAAATAGAATAATAAATTAAATTTTTTCAATTTTTTTAAAAAAAATTTCAATATTTTTCAAATATTTTGAAATGCAAAGGATATATTATTCTTAAATTACTAGGGTTTAAAGAGTATGATACATTTTATAATTCTATAAAGTTTTATACATCAAAGGCTACTATTTCAGAAAATAGCGTGCGTGACGCAAGAATGACTTAATATTTATTACAAAATTATTTCTTATTTGCATATGCTTATAATTTTTAAAATTATGATTATATTTCAAACATTGTGTACTTTTTGAAAATATAATCTTTTGTAAATAATGTGTAAAAGATTCGAATTATTTAATTTAAATTTAAACGAAGTATACCTGTTTGAAAGTTGTTTATACCTTCACCCCTCCAGACAAAATTAACACCCCTGAGACTCCTAATAAACAATATTTCGGAAAATGGAGAAGTCTGAATTTTTTCTATAATCATCTCTATTTTTATTTTTAAAGTTTTCATTTTCATACCCGGCATATAATGCGCATCCGCAAATTTTTATATTGTAGTTTGTGTTAAAAATGCGCGTTTTATGGTATATTTTTTTCCACTCTGCTTTCTTTTTTAATACATACTACTGTTTATTCGTCTTTTATTTCGATCTGTATTTCTGTAGCTGTTTTTTCTCCTGTCTTGGATATGTACTCAAAAAATGTCCAATTGGTCTTGACAGATGCTGCTGCAGCTTGATTTAAACAACCACTTTCATCGACAAACAGTTAAGATCTTCAAACAAGATGATCTGTCCTAAGTTTTATCGAAATGGAAAACGATGACTCTGAAAAGAGCTTTTACAATATATTCCTTAAAGGGGAGAAATATAGCATACGTCTGTGGCTGACATGTTGGCGTTTTATTCTGCTCTTATGTTTTTTTATTTACCTTAAATTCCAGAAGATTTCTCAGGGAAAAAGATAAATAAGTTCACTGAAACTGTCAGTTTAAAATAACTGACATGAAGAGCGTGAAAAAATGCATAGAACTGTAAATCTTTAAAACGGTACTAGATATAAACAACAAATAACTGACATTTTAAGATTTTTTTTCGAATTAAATGAATTATTTCGCATTTTTCACTTGACATTTTTCCAGATTTCGTTAGAAATTGGATTAATGTTATGAAACGAAGAAAAGTAAAATATCTTTTCCATACAACAGCTAGCGTTTCATTCAGATATTTTCTAGGACTTCACATAAAAGATTTGGAAATTTCTACCTTTGACATTTTAAAGAACTATATTGCTAAGAGTAAGAGTCCAGTATTGAAAAACTAAAAAAATATAAAATGTATATTATATTTCAGCTCTAATTTTTTCTTTATTTTTAGAATGTATTCTTATTACAAGAACTGTAAATGTATGAGATTAAAAAAACATATATGTAAGATATGTAAGAAGTATCAGATTTTTTCTTTCTAATTATTTTTCAAAATTTTTAATAAGATTTAAATCGGAAAAAGTAAAGAGAGAAATAAAATTATTCAAAACGGAGTTGTATATCTGCAGCTGTAACAAGAAATCCTATCTTATCCATTCAAATGAAAAGTAATTTTTTAAAAGAGGAAAAAATGTTTAACATATGCATTTTTTTTATTTTTCAAAAAGTTATCTTACAATAGATGCGAATTGTTTCGATTTTTTTGTCGTAGAAATTTTGTTCTCCCGAGAATATTATCACAGCGAATGTACCCAATTTTTTTAAAAAGTACTCTTAGCATCATTTTTTTTCCAAATATAATGTCAAATAATTAAAATGGAAATAAAAATGTAAAGTTGCGTTTTATTAAAAGTTCGAGTTAAATATGTTTCCTGAATTAAATGCATTTTTATAATTTATAAGAACATATTTAATGAACCAAAAGACCAAGAGAAACAGCTAAATATATATTTTTCAATATAAGAAATCATGCATCACCTCTACTGTATCTATTATTAAATGGACTAAAAATATTATGAATGACTAAATGTTTCATTTTAATTTTAAGTTAACTTAAGTTTGTTGATTTTCAGTGCCATGAAACATAGACATGTTACGAAATTTTTGCATAAATAAAAGTACAAAATTAAAATTAAATATGTATTTTTCCTATAGATACTTGTTAAAAAATAGACCACAGATGCAATTCAACAAATATCCCCTGCATACAATGTGTAGACTTTTAAACTCAACTCAGTTTCTCTGCCCTCATTAATCCTCTTGATTGTTTGGAATCCGGACCAGACCAGCGTCTCGCCGTCAAATAAACTTGCGATATTATTACTAAACTACGAGTACTACAGCTCCACTTTTGAGATATACTGGCCTCCAAAAGCTAAGGTACAATGCATTTTTAGAAGCTCACCATTAAAAAAAAAAGAAGAAAAACGAGCCTTACAGTAGTCGCATATGATGTGTAACATCTGACATGTTATCGTGGTAAATACGCAACAGTGATTTTAATCCTGAAAAAATGCATCGGGTATGATTGGAAATAATTTTCTATCCAATAAATATATCTTTAATGAAAATTTTATTTAATTAACACAAGGAGTAATGCAATTTTTTTATCAAAAATATTTACCCTTGTCTAATTTGGGGAAGAGCGGAGACAATAGATTTATGAAAACTAAAATATGACACATATACTTGTGATTTCAAAGTATTTTAAAAATCGTTGAAAAACAGCGTCAATAACAGTACCACTGTTAGTTGTCGAAACATTTCGATTTGTGTTCATGTCGAGCTTGAGTTTATCTTTCAGAAAAGCTATGAGTGGCTCAGCTTCTGGCAAACTGAAGTTAACGTTAAAATCACCATTCAAAATCATGGGAAGCAAATGAGTTTTTAAAAAAAAAGAGCAGAACCACCTTCTGTATACGGTAAAAGTACAAAATGCAGGAAATCTTTAAATTTTTTTAACTGTTTGATTCGGAGAAATGTATGCGACCACCGAAATGACTGTTTGTCCATTTTCAAATAAGCATTCTGCCGCACATATGTCCCCAATATATTGACTAACTATACTCAGCCTCCTTGTTTGACGATCAATAATGTCCATATATTACTTACTCGTATTTTTTTAAGAATGATCTCTGTTAGACGCTTAACAGTAAATATAGTTATAAATATAGTTACAAATATAAATATAACTTCAGGTTTCATACGCAACGAGCCCTGACACTTTGACAACTGAGCGTAAGAATCGCAAGTTTATTCTGGATGAAGTCTAGTATAATAAGACTTGCTGATATGTGAGAAGTGAATTTAGATTCAAGTAAACGAAACCGAGTTTTTGAATTCCAATCTTTTCAAATGCTAAATTTAACAATATAAAACAAAAAGCTGGCGGCTTGATTGCTACTAAAGTTGGACCCCGATACGAGGGTAGCGAAGAAACACCATCAAGCGCATGTTTAAAAATTAGAAATATTAGAGAAAATCAAAAATACCCGTTTACTTAATTAGTTAGTTTTTTTAATCGAGAAATCTTTTTTTAATCACAATTAAAAATTTTATATTGACAGCAGCAGGAATTAACCTCAAAGTATGAAAAGGATTCGCACTAGTTCCATGTTACTTACTTGTATTTTTTTAAGAAGGATGAACTTTGTCAGAGGCTTAACAGGAAATATAATTATTAATATACACTGGTGTGCAACAATTAAGGACGAGACGGTTTTTTCAATATAATTTTGTACAAAAGCATTCCAAATCAACACATTTAATACCGTAAGATCCCCAATACGTAAGGACATGAGTAATGTAAGCAACACTTACTAAAAGAGAAATCAGAGGATAAAAAGAAGCTTTATAGAAAAAGTAGCATGGAGCGCAATGCGACTGAAGGCCGAAACATCCCTGTGATGGGTGTCCAGCAAGAAATATCCGGTCTTTAGTAGGGGATATATGATCTCCCCTGACTGCTAGGCAGGTTTCACAGCGTCTGCCCATGCTGAGAATGAGGGTGTCAATGAGTTGTTGAGGCATTGCTGCCCATTCGTCTTGCAGCGCCAATCGAAGCTCCGGAATCGTTACTGGTGGTAAGGTACGAGTTGCCAAGCGCCTGCCTAGAAAATCCCATACATGCTCGATGGGATTGAGATCCGGAGATCGTGCCGGCCAATCCATACGTTCAATATCCTCACTCTCTAAGAGCTGTTCGGCAGCTACTGTGCGATGACATGGTGCATTGTCGTCCATGAAAAGGAACTGCGGACCCATAGCGCCTCTAAAAAGACGCACATATGGAAGAAGAATCTCGTTACAATAACGGGTCCCGTTGACTGAACCTGCGTCGAAGATGTGAAGGTCTGTACGACTACCAAGCATGATGCCTCCCCAACGAGAACACCGCCACCTCCCTATATGTCCCTTTCAATGATGTTCGAGGATGATTGCGGCTTCCCCGCTCTCTCCAGATGAGTATGCGATGAGAATCGCTACTCAGACTGAATCTGCTCTCATCTGTAAAGAGTACTCGTCCCCATTCATTGTCTCTCCAATTCCGGTATTCCCGGCACCACAGAGAACGCCTTCTCCGATGGGCAGGCGTTAGAGGTACACACCGTACAGGGCGTCGTGCAAACAGACCACCACCGTGCAGTCTTCTGGCCACGGTAAAACGCGATATCGGTCGTCCAGTCGCCTGTGTCGTGTGTCTAGCAATTTCTCCCGCTGTCTGCCGCCTGTTTCTTCTGGCCTGTAAGGCAATATACCGGTCATCTTCGGGTGTGGTTCCTCGTGGACGACCGCTATTGAACCCCCGGATAGCTGTTCCTGTAGTTTGAAATTGTCTCCAAAGTGGTGAAACGATGCTGTGAGCAATTCCGAACTCTGCAGCCACACTTGTCACACTGCGATTTTCCTCCAACTTCCCAATGATTCGACCTCGGGTGAAAGCATCCAGATGTCGTCTAACAGATTGATTATTCACCATTTCTCGCTGAGGCAGCAACTCGGTGTGATTTTAGCTGCTATACGGTGTGCAATATCTTTGCCAGAAATACTAATCTTACACCGACAACATGCTTTACTACTCAGACACTCCCCATTACGTCTACCTGCATATCTGCGCATGTGCTACCGTACATCACCTCACTTAATCTCCTGATTGGTCTTTCTGTCCGCTCTGCCTCTTCGTTCAGCTGATATGCTAATTTTTCGACTTCGTCCTTAATTTTTGCACACCAGTGTACAGTTAACACATATATAAATATATCCTCAGATTTCACACACAACGAGCCCTGAGACTTTGACAATTGAGTGTAAGAATTGCAAGCTTATCCTGAATGAAGTCTAAAAAGACTTGCTGGTATGAGCGAAGTGGATTTAAAGTCATGAAAACGAAATCGAGTTTTTGAATTCGAATCTTTTGAAATGCTACATTTAACGATATAAAAAAGCTGCCGGCTTGATGGTTACTAGAGTTGAACCTCAAAGCGAGGCTATCGAAGAGACACCACCAAGCGCGCTTATTGGTCAAATCAAACAGCGCGCGCTTCTCCGACTTCCTGTTACGCATTTCCGTCCCTTTTCACGAAATCACTCCAACAAATATCCAGCAATCGAGAGTAAAGATGTTACACATCAAAAAATCGCAGCAACAATAAATTTCATTGTTTATATGAGTGATAATTATGTACATTAAGAAATCTTACTTGATGAGAATGATAGTCATAATTTTTTTTTTATTTAAAGAAACGGATTTTTAAGTAGAAATTAGAGAAAATGTACAAAAGCTAAACTTACAAAGCTTGGGTGTGTATGTTATGTGTATGATTGTTGATCATCAAAGTGTTTTGGTAATTTCGTTGATAATATCCTGGAAAGTTTAAAAATGTCTTATAGAAAATATTTACTCCATTCATTTAGGTGGTAGGCATTGGAATGGGAATGGAAAAGAGCTTGTCACAAACTAATACCGCTAGAGCGTCTCAAACTGACTCCCAGTGTGATCCATTGATTATGAGATCTGTTGGAATTTAAAGACTATGTACATCTAGAAGACATTTTCCATGTCAATCAAGTTACTGTACCTGAGGAAGACTGCTTTCTAGCTTTTTTAGGCTGAATGAAAAGAAGCACTATGGTACCTCAGCTCGTTGCAGATTATTTTATCTTATCAGAAACAAGAATATTTGCTACAATGATGCAAAACATCATCACAATACAAGTTTCTATGCAAAACATCCACTAAAGTGTGTTCCTCCAAGTCATCGATAGAGATGTGCCGCTTTATTTTGGGCAAAGGAACACATTTTCTGGAGCAGTAGACTTCTGTACTCTTCACAGAGGAATCCAGGTTTACATAAAAGAGCGATTCAGGGTGTGAGAGCAACTCACTAGATACAATCAAACCAACAATGTTGAAAGACACAATTACAAAAGTGGTGGAATCATGGTTTGGGCAGAGATATCTCTCGGAGGTCACACTGTCTTACATATGACCCGACGACTGGAGTGAGATATCGGGAGGAGATCATTGATCGATATTGGTAATGAATTCATTCTGATGGATGATAGTGCTGATGGATGAATCACCGAGCTGTGCTTGTTGAGGACTATCTTGAAGGTCAGGATTTGAATCGAAGGAATGATCAGCTCAGTTTCCAGACCTGAATCCAATGTAGCATATTTGATGCTACCTTAGTAGACATATTAGTGCTTATGTCTAACTCCAAGGTCCTTGCGTTAGCTGGAACAAGGGTTACTTCATATTTTATCCTCACTTCCCATTTCGGTATCCAATAACTCAATTTGTAGCATGGAAATGTTGATGCCATTTGTAGTTGAAATGTTGATGTTAGTATATTATAAAAAATGATAATATACAAATTTCTTACTGAATATTAGTTCTAGGCTTCTTGAATTGAATGCAAATATTTTAACAGCTTTCATATAAATAATAAAATTCATTCTAGCATATACTTCGGCAGATATTTTTCTGCCTGAATTTTGAGCAATATCGTTAAATTTGGAAAAATATTTATCAGTATTTAAAAAAAAGATAAGTGAATAACTCTTCCGTTTGATCTTTTTTCTCAACTGGAAGAACGTTTCTACAGTTTATATTTATTAAATTTACTTCTTGCATTTCGTAGATCATGAAAAGTTGAATATAGTTTGTACTTTTCCACACCACACACACACACACACACACACACACACACACACACACACACACACACACACACGCACACACACACACACACACACACGCACAAAGCTTAGCTCCTGAACTTATTATTTTATTTTCTTCAATGAAGATCAGATTTAGGGTAAAGACTTGTAAATTCAGAAAATTTGTAATTATGTATGAAAAAAGTGGAAGGAAAAAAATTCATTTCTTATCAATTACCACTTTCCCCCCCAAATCCCTTTTTGAGGACCCATAAGTACCTATTTCGATTTTATATATTGTTGTTGTATCTAAATAATATCTAATATAGAAATTGAATATTTATTTATCCCAACCATATACTTATTCTCAGTATATAGAGTTATTCATAGTATACAGATATATTCACATAAACACGTCTGGAGTGACCGAGGTAACCTATGGTCAAGGTAACAGGCGTGTCATGAGTTCGAGCCTCGTACCGCTGAAGACCCGCCATGTAGGGGGGGGGGAGATGCACGTTAAATCTGTCGAAGCTCAAACGTCCTCCCGTTGGTGTGGTGTGGAAATTATTAGAGGGTGGTTCCAACTTGAGTGTCGTCCTCATTACTTGACCATGGTACAAAATTACGAGGTCCGTCCGTCGCCAAAAGCCCTAGAGTAGCTGAATAGTTGCGAAGTTAATATTCACTCACTCACTCACACGAGCTAGTGGTTGGCATGTCCTGAGTTCGAGCCTAGTGCCACTGTGGAGGCCCATCGTGTAGAGGGCCTGATACTCGTTAGATCTGTCGTGGCTCAAGGACTCCTGTTGGCGTGGTGTGATATTTTGGAGAGATTTGCCAGCTAAGGTGTCGTCCTCGTCACTTGATAATGGTTTTAATTATGAGGTCTGTCGCCAAAAGCTCTCGAGCAGCTGAATAGGGTGACGTAATATTCACTTAATTATTCACCAATGTTTGGATGCTTTTTCTTTCATATATTGAAATATTACCACGTATTATATTGCAATTATTTTTTCTCCAAAGTGATTTCAACTTATTATTTAGGAGCTAGATTTATATATTTTTACAACCAACCCTTCTCTTAATAATTTTATCTATTATCTAGTCACAACTATGTATATTTTTCTATTACTTGCTATTCTAACTGATGATAATAAAGTTGGTACTGTCGATGAGATCATAAAAAACTAAAACACGATGCATCTATTTAGTAAAATAAAAGTATTTACTTTATTAAATAATTTATAAGCTGCAGAAAATTCCTTCCAAGTAAAAGTATCTCATATGTTACTTATACGAAGAACTACATAAACACATTTTTCACAAAGTATAGAAGAAGGCTATTTATTTATATGGTGTATGTGTTATAAATTTTTTTTAATACAATATGTTTAAATTTATTATTGCCAAAAAAAAAAAGTAATTTTTACGATTTAGCTTTCTTACATAAAGTGCGAGAATGTTTTTTTTAAATCGTGTAAATCAACGCTTTTTTAATATTTATTTCTACGTAAACAGCTTCAAAAATATGGAAAAATTATCTAGTACAAAGTTTTTCAATTCTGAAATAATTCAAGAGCAAATAATTTGTTGAATTAAGTTCAGATAAATTAATACACAGAAAAATTAAGAATTTTATTGAAATAATCTACGAAGTTTAATTGATTACGACTTTTGGACAATCAAATCCATATGTTACTTTTTTTTAAATATGAAATTTTTTTTGCTACTTTAAACCTTTTTAATATCACACATTTAGTATTTTTTTTAAATCTATGGCCATTATAACCTATAACCAATTTTACGGTTATTAGTAATTTTCACTTGATAATAAACATTTCCTTTTTAGCCATTTTATTAGTATTACTAGCGTATCTTGTTTTAATAAGAATTATTTATCTACTGCACGCACAACTCTCTATTATTTACGAAGCATAAGCGATACTATTCATATTTTATAAGCCAGGAGCTCTTAAATTTTCTAAAGATGAATAAGGATGATAATTATGCATTTTAATTTTGGACTATGCATTTTATATTCACCTTTTATATTTTTGGAAAATGTTTATTAAGTTAAGGAATATGTCTGATATCAGATACTTACAATCTAATTGATCGAGTAAGGCTGAGTTCTATCATGTATTTTAACACAGAATAGAAAGCTTTAATTTTTGACATCATTAATCAAATGTGATTAATTGATTCTATTGTTGTCAACTCAACCACAATTACACACGACAGAATTTAATCCCTGTTATAAACGCCATGATTAAACTTGAAAAGAGTAGGATATACTCCTTGATTTTCAAGACATTAAATGATGATGGCTTTTCTAAAAACAGTCATTATTTTCAGTCTTCCTTATGCACCGTTGGACATTGAAATTACAACACTCGAAAGAAAAGAAAATAACAATATTCTACTTATTTTATGTATACAACATAGTAGAAAGATTGTATATATAAATTTGTAAGTAGTCAGTAAGATACAGGGTCCAAAATTAGAGCACACAACTGCGACCTCTGGCAGCTAAAAGGGCTTTAACCCGGTTAGGCATTGAATCGAACTGGACTTGGATGACACATACGGGAAAATCATTCCATACTACTTCAAGTCTTTGCCACATTTAATCAATCGTAGTAGCTGGAGTGTAGTGGCACTCAAGCTATTACTTAGCATTTCTAGTCTCTTAGCAGTTCATCGTTAGATGTTTTCAACGGATGAGTGATCTGGGGAACGTGCTGAGCAGAGCAGCAGTTGAACACCTTTTGTGTCGAAGTAATTCAGGACACAAAGCATGACAAGAGTTCTTACATTATCTTGTGGAAAGATGACGCCTCCGAGGCCTCAAAAGTAGGGGACTGTCACCGGCCTTCAGATCTCAGAAACTTAAAGTTGGCTGCTCAGATTACCAATGAAGCGAACAAGCGTCGTTTCATGTACTCAATAGCTGCCCATGCCATCACATCAGGTGCAGGCCTCGTCGAAACGGGCAAAACAAATGGGTTAAACGCGTTCTCCTTGGGTTTTCTTGACACGGATGTGTGTATCATGATGTTGCTTGTCGAAAAGGGACTTATCTGAAATGACGATGTAGTACCACTCCTGTTTTTAGTTCAGCTTTGGATGCATCACTGTAGTCGTACATCTCTTGCTGCAGTGTCAAGAGAAAACGGACTGATGATCAGACAGTCCAACCTTCTTCAGACGCCATCCCATTTTCCTTTCTTTTGTGCTGTGCAAACAATAAAACCTATTTTCTGACTCAAGGTCCGTGATGTGGCTCAACGATCCTGCAAGGCCGGCCTGAAAACATATCTGCCCTCTTGGGCATTTGTGGCGAGAAGCTGTTGAGAACCTGCTTGGCGTTAAGTATGACCCTCATGGACCAATCTTCTATATTCTCCTAACTGTCATTAGATTCGGACCAAGTAGCAATTTCAAGTTTCGATAACCCTCACTCTCGATAGTCCTCGAACCTATGAATTCCGGCAAGTATTGGTAGCAATTTCTTCATCTTAAAAGAAGCATTACACCATCTTCTCACGCCATCACGACTGTCATGCCACCCAGATGGTATAGTGGTTAGTGACACTAAACTGCAATGCCGTAGGGACTGGGTTAGAATCCTGAAAAAGGAACAGACGTTTGTAAATGTACAGAGATTGTGCGGCAATGGTGACACTCTAAATATTTGTCGCTCCGTAAATTCTCTCGTGAGGTTGGGGGAAGTGAAAGAAAGGTGTGAGGCCTCTAGCCCCGTAGGGTGTTCTCCCTTTAAATTAAGGGGGAATGGGGCCGAAACGTACTATATCACCTGCATGGTGATCAAAGTTGTGGATATCCTATGACCACGATTAATTTCGTTGACCTCGATTTGGATCGTTAATCGGGTGGCATTAGAAGCAACACAGCACAATCTTCCAGCAACCAACCAACATTCAAATGCGATTTCCGAATGAAAAACCCACTGCGTAACTTTCCTTTTATACAGAGTCTGAGATGCCGTTTCTTTCTCCTGTGTCGTTATATTGTGCTTAAAAGCGAGACATTTGCACATTTCAGCACTTCAAGACTTAAAACACCGAAAGGATGAAATCTACCCCCGATATTATAGAAAATCAAAATAATTACTACGTTTTCTGTAAATTTTCGTTAGTAAGTAGTACTTTCGTTCTCTTTGTAAGTAGTTTCTTTAATCTTATATGAAACAAAAATACAATCTAATAAGGTAAGCCCAAATCTTCATATAAATCTAAATGAAAGTCTTGGTTAAACATTTAACAAATATCAATCTTTCAATTTTTTTTTTGGATGTTAAGCAAGGTTGTTATGAGTTTCAAATCATATTGGAAATATAGGAGAAGAGTCTTTTACGATAATGATGTCGTGAGATTTTTAGTGCTTCCTCAATTAATTTCAACGTCATAGGAGGATATTTTCCTGCCCTGATAAGGGTTTCTAAAAGCAATACAGGGGCCTTGGAATCTATACCCAAAATATAAATGGCGCACTATTTTTTTTTAAATATATTACATATTTCCGTTTAAATTATTCTATTTTTTGTTCAAGTTAAATATTTCTTATGTTTCCTTTATTTGAATGTACAGGAGTTTTTCAAAAATATTAAGTCAATTTTCAGAGGTTAGTGAAAAATACCCAAATGATTATTGTTGCTTAAAAAATAATAGGTGCTTATATAGAAATGCTACAGTTAGGTGGTAGAGGGGATTGTTGAAGTTAGTCAACAGCACCATATCTGTGACGTAAAGTATCTTTTTAAACTTAGATTTTTAACTTCGTAGGGAGCCAGGACTAATTGGGGATGTTAACAGTTGATGCTTTTTGATAATTCAATGTTTGAGGGAAAAAAATTGTATGTATTATTAGAATGACCTTTTATCGAATTGTATCTAATTAGAGTAATTAGGGACAACACTGGAATGCATAGAGTTGTGTCCTTCGATGACAAATTTCTGGATGTCCAATGATAGTCGCCAAACATGAGTATTGGTACTGATGTGATAACAGGTCCAATCCTGCCACCTTTGTGAAATGCCTCACCACAACGCCATATCATGGTTTGGGGCACCATCGCGTGCGATAGCAGATCACTTTTGGTTTGTATTCAGAAAGCTACTATGGTCAAACGATACATGGATGATGTGCTGCAACCGGTGACACTCCACTTTCTTCATGGGATGCCCAATACCTTTTATTAGCTGGAAAACACCCAATCACACACTGCGCGCATCGGCCAACGTGCTTTGCAAGATGTACACCATTCTCCCTTGATTTCTCACCATTCAAACACATCTCGGGCATGATTGAAAGCCATTTGCATACTCTGCCACTGCCACGTTCAGAAGACGAACTGTGTTGAACAACTGATTGAGAATGAAGATAAATCCTTCAAGACGTCGTTCGTACTCTCAATGACTTATCTAGATGTGAGGCTTCGTGTGCGTGTTTGTGTATTGTCGCCCACGGTGCATCTACAACCAACCGAGAAGGTTTTGCTCTCACTCTGTGTTGCGAGTATCATTTCAAAATAAACATCATTTATTGTTTGTCCTTGTATCTCTCTGTTTATTGAGTTTTTTACTTTCTGCTCATTCTTTCCTGGTGTTGCATTTTCAGTCTCACAGTGTACAGTTTTCTTTACTTAATGAAAAACCTTATAATATTTTAAGTAAATATGCTTTTCATTGGTCTTGCATTTCATTTTAAATAATTCGGGGAATATGTGAGGCAAAAACAATTATTTTTATTTACCTCGGTTCTCAGACGAGTAAACGTTAATTGTAAATTCTTTAAAGATATAATATTGTTGTTAATTGACTTGAATTCTTTTTACCGAAGCCGCGACAACATACTAAAAAGTTCCAAAACTAAACCGATTTTTTTAATTAAAAGAGTTACAATCATTGTGCATGCTATTGGTGTTAAAGGAAAGTATAATACCGCATCAGTAATTCTGACGGACATAATAAACCTATTGAAATTATTATTTCATCTAGTACTCTTCATTCTTTTTAAAGTTATATTCAATTAATTTTTCGTCCCCCGATTGCTAATTATACAAAGGGCTTCTAGTCAAAACAAATTTAGTTATTTTGCCAATATTTAATGCCGTTAAACTAATACAATTTATGCCTTCCCCTTCCTCAAATCTACTAAAATCTGAAAGGGCAATTTTAGTGTTCATTCACAAATTTATTATTTCTGACAAATGTTCTTTCTTTTACTGTTTCTAGTTTTATTTTAATGCTATTTCCAGCCGTTATACTCTCTTGTGATTGAATCACTCTGTTGTAAGGAAGAATCAAATTACATGTTCCAAATATAGTACAGAACTTTGATTTTCTGAGTGAAATACGGGAGCTAAATTTATTGACATCTAAAGTTATTTATACGTAACAAAGGCTGTATACCAATCTAGAAGCAAAAGGAGGAGCTGAGCTGTTTTCTCATTGCTCAGTAACTTAATTCAATACTTTTCTGCTTTCTTTTAACTGAGCTATTTTCACCTCATTACCAGTTAGTTCTCTATATTAGATTATATCTCTTTTGCAGATGTGTTATTGAAATAGATTGCAGAACTACGTAAGTTGATTTATCGATTTTCTTTGATGATGAAACTGAAATACCTTGAATAGAACAAAGGCTAAAATATTTCGTTTGGCTGGTGAAATACTAAAAGTCCTATTTTTTTCTTTCTCTCTGTGTAGAACAGGCAGCTGTTTCTTCTTTATCTTTAGAAATTCAATACTTTTAGACAATAAAGCACTGTTCTCTTATTGCGAAACGGGATATTTTTACCAACCCTTAATGATTGTTGAAAGAAAGAAATGTTTAGGGGTCCTGGGCTCCTGAGAAACAAAGTTTCGTGGAGGAAAGATAAAAAAATTATTATTTTTTATATTTATCTGTTTTGAAAGCTCAATCATGAAAGAAGTAGGGATGAAGTAATCCGTATCAGAATTTTATTGAAAAAAGAAATTATAAAAAAGGCTCGGAATAAAACAAAGGAAAATGTTTTTCTTCAGTCTCAAATTTTTTTGAATTAAGAGGACTTGGTACCCTTTGAACAGTTTTTTTAAATTTATGTATTTAAAATTATATTTTAGCATTTCATATAATGTTTCTATTAAAAAAATGACATGAGATGAAATTTTTCACATATTATTCACACAATTTTAAAAATTAAAATTTTTTGAAGAAAATTTGGAAAATTTTAAAATCCTACTCCTTTTGTAATTATTAATTTTTGACCTGAAATTTTTTTGTAATATTCTTAAGGATGCTCTAAACAACTTCAGGGATCTACTCTACGATAGCTTAATTAGTTTTAAAGAAAAAAAATAAAATGTGTTAATATGCATGCTAAAATTCGATGAAAAAACCAATATCTCCTACATTTTAATTTTCTTTAAAAAAGTATTCATTTTATAGCAAAATGGATCCTTAATTTTATTACATGCTTTATATATAACACACAGAAAAAATGTAAATGATTAGTATATAATTGTGGAAGGAGTAGCTTTTTGAATGCACTAATATATCGAAAAAACACAAACTAAGAAAAACCACTTTAAAGTTTATAATCCTAAAAAATAATTATGATAAGCCTAAATAAACTTGAAATACCACTCTAAGACACTAGTAATATATTTTTCTTAAAAATAATTGCATTTTCGTATTTTTTCAACCGATACATTTTTATAAATGATCAATTTTTAAAGAGTATTAATTGCACGAGAAAATTCAAGAAAAATGTTAAAAATATTTTTTTTTCAGTCATGACAGAAGTTTTAGTTTCTTTCTTCAAAGAATATTGAAGTATTGTATTTGTATGAAAAACATATGAGAAATAAAAACTAAAACTATGAAATTATTAATATAAAATGCCTTAATTCAAAAATTTTACACATGCGCCCATTTCGCAAAAAAAAATCATTATTGTAATGCTTTGGTAATATCCTGCTTTATATATTACATCTTCTTTTTTATAGTTATTATTTCTCTTTTTAAAATAGATCATATCAAAACGCTTTTTTTTAGCTTTTTTTCTAAAAAAGGGGACGTGGTCGAATAACCTATTTGTTAATTTACAGTTTTCAAATGAAGTTTTATACAAATTATTACATTCTGACATGCAAAAGTGATATATCCATCGAAAAATAATAATGCAAAAAATAAGATTAAATAAAAAATTTTAAAAACATGATAGTTCGCTCATTTTGAGTGTACCAAGTCTTCTTAACTTGTTTTAAAGGATTTTGGGACTTATTTTCACGCCCGCATATTCAAAATGGGGATGTTTAGCCATATTTATCCTTTTCTACATAACGACGTGAAAAAAAAATTAATGACTATGGAAAATCATACATTTTTAATAAAACATCAATTAATTGTTCAACAAAGCATTCGTCCGTGAAAAATTTATTATTTAATGCAGGAATGAGCAAATAGCGGCCTGCTAAGGCAGTCAGAAAATCAAATAGACAGTAAAGGGTCTCTATATTTGCTGGGTCAACACATATTTGTAAGCAAAATTTTTCTTGCAGGAAGATCAACAAGAGTAAATGTAAATGCAAGCTGGTTGACATTAACATGCGGGTTGTGATGAGAATTTCGACAAGCAGTCTCATTTCTGATTTCAAAAAAAAAAGAAAAAGGAAAGAAAAGTGGGATATAGGATACATTTGCCTCATTAAACTGATTCTAAAATTAAAAGTGCTTGTGTGTAGCTATAGATTAGTGGTCTTCAAACTTTTTCAACTCACGAAACCCCTAGAACAAGAAAGTATTTTCGTAGAACCCTATTCAGCAACACACTCAGAAGAATATGTTTTAAAATAATATTTAAAATAGATCAATGTAAAGGTAATTAAAAAAAGCACTGTATTTTAAATTAAAAAATTTTAATCTACTTTTAATACATTTTACTCATTAATAACATTATTCTGTGTTCCAAGTGTCACCTACCCATGCATTATGTTTAGTAACTGGGATATGCGCTTGCATTTTTTCCCACAACTGTCGAAGTCTAGTTCTCTTTAGATTAACTGCAATCTCGTTACATATTCTGAGTTTTATTTGTTTCTATACTTTGTTTTTGTAGCCACTACGTTTCAGAAATATTTTTCACTTATACACATTGTTTTGATTGGCATTAAAATGTTTATAGCTGTGTGAGAAGTACTGTGTATTTTGAATGAATTTGCACCATAAAATTTAGGAGTTGTTCTTGCTTTAATTTAGATTTTTAAGATAGAATATGTTGATAAGTTGTTCCCTCTCCTTTACTGTGCTTTTCTACAAATTCAAAAAGGGGCATTTTCCAATGGAAAAATATTTAGTTTTACAAAACGTTGTATTAACAAGTATAAAGTTTTTGCGTGGAACGCGGGATAATAAACAATAAAATATTCACAAACTAGTAGGTAATATATATATAAAAATAAAACGTTTTAATATTCTTTTATTATACAATAATAAAGCTTAAAATGTATTGCAAAATAAAGTTATTATGTATAATTAAACTTTTAAGTTTCTCAATGATAGGGATAAGCTTTAAATTGTCGGCATATAATCTTCATAGAGAACGTGAATCCATTTTGTATACACATTTATGTTTCTTTTTTTGATTTTTTTTATTGTCACACGTGGGACCCTTGAGTATGCCTCGTGGAACCCCATGGTTCTGTGGAACACAGTTGGAAGACCACTACTATACATGATAAGAAATAAGTTCAGCAAATAAATTGAATACAACTGCTACTTTTTTTATTTAACTTATATTTATTGATTTTTATGGTACAACTTATAGCTTTTCAGCGAAGCAAAGTTAACTACTAAACACAATAATTTTGAAAAAGAGCGGCCTTCCGGTATCCTTTGCTTCCACGATGTGGTCCTCTATCTAACCAAAGCAATTTCTCACCCTTGATTGAATTTATGTTTTAATTTATTAGTATTTTATCTATATTGATTGAATATTAAAATCTCTTTTTATTTGAAACTAGTGTACTTCGTTGCCAGGAAAGGGTAGATATTTAATTTAAATTATGAAAGTGATACTTGCATATATATATATAAATCAAACATTAAATAAAGTACTAAATTATATTTTGTGAATATAAAAATGAGCGTTTATAAATTTCCTTCTGGAAATTCTAGGTTCTCGTTTTTATACTTTAAACAGTCTCATTTGGTGTTTTAAATATTAGAATTCTACTAAACTATATCTTATGATTTCAGTGTAATAAGTCTGAGTAGTATTGAGTAGTGTATGTGTTAGATATTAATGTTATTTTCTTTCAAAGTAAGTTTTAAGCCACGAAAACACTAAAAAAATAATAAGAGTAGCAATATATTCGTGTTTAAAATTAAAATATTTTTTCTTTTAATAAAAAGTTGCACTTTTTAGTACTTAAGGTATCTGACTACCTCAAAATTGTGAATTTTGCCAAAAATTGGCAATATTTTTTTAATAATTTTTTCATAGGCAATCTTATTAGCTTTATAAAAATACCAAGTTTATTATTTTCCGTTCACTAGAACAAAAACCGCAATTGTTTTAATAAAAGCAGATGTCATTACTTTAAGCAAGATATGTCATACTTTAAAATGCGTTTTACTTGAAATGTGTGTGTTTTTTTTTTAAATGCTCAACGGGGACAGCGATTGCTCAAAAAGTTTTGAAAATAATTAACTGAAAATTTTTGTATGCTTTGTATAATAGTAGAAGTGTTTTAACTATGAGATTTATCAATCACTGTTTTATTACATAATTTACAGTCCCTTATGTTAATATAATCACTTTTTAAAGCGTTTTCATAGAATAACTAATATAAAGTGCTCTAGTTTTTGTAAAAATTAAAATGTCTCTTAAACTGAAGATCATTTCAAAAATGAATAACATAGCAACACATCAGAATTAAAAAATTGAAAATTTGTTTATAAACGTTTGGTACAGAATGGGACCCGTTTATGTTATTGTTTGTAAATTTTTACCCATTTTAGTAATAATAATTTCTTTTTCTCTCCTTAATTTTAGCATATATTTCTTAAAATGTACTAAATAAATCTAAAAACCACTAAAATCTTCTTTTTATTAAAAAGTTGTCGCAAGTCATCAGATGCCTTAAAATTAAGTGGAATCCATTTGTTTTCTCATAAAATAATTTTTTATTATTAGTAAATTATAAATTTTCATGTATAGTTTCACAGTCATCTGATAAGATGAAATGGAGTTTTTTTCTCGCTCTGAAAGTATTTCTTGTTATTTGTTCGAATACTTATGCCGCACTGTAATCAATAACTTTTTAAATTCTCATGTACAGTATCAATACAAAACAAATGTCGATTAATTTTTGTTAATCATTCGTTATCTTGTACGAACCACTGTTTTAATGAATGATAGATATTTCTTTTAGGAAGTCAAAAACATCGAAGGTTTGATACACCAAAAGTATATTCATTGTTTTCGTTTGTGTATCGTAACCTTTGTAAAGCTTTCATAGAATGCATTTCCGTATGCATCGTTTCCTGTGATTTATCAGTTTGTTCCGGTGCTCTTTTTTTCAAGCAGAACATTAACTTATGGTTAAGAGAGAAAGGGGAAGGGCATAAAAGGAGACGAATAAAGACGATAGCGATTTGAAATCGACAAAAGAAAATTACAAAGTTCTTTTATTATTTTCATGACCCAAATGTTCAAAGCTTTGAGAAAATTTCGCTTTGATTAGCCTTTCTTTATTTTAATGCATTTCCAGTCTCTAAAAATTCTCTTTACCCACTGAAACTTACACAAAATAATTACCCATCCGAATGTTCTTCAGATTTATTATCTCTGAGAATTAAGTTCAAACGCGTAACAGAGATCGTCAAGACGCAACTTTGAAGGTTTAAAAAAATAATAATGGGAACAATTCCCCTGGAGGTAATTAGTTAAGGATTCATGAATTCAGTAAAGAATTTCGATTCTCGAAAGCACACTCTTTGTCACTGTGCACATGTCCATTTCTTCCTTTCATTAGCATTTTAACTCAGGACTTTAAATCGATTCATTGTGATAGTGGAATGAGCAGTTCCGTTCAAGAAGCAATCGTTAGGCTCTGAATTTGAAAGTCAATTTTACTATTCGAAGATTAAAGACTGGAGGTGAAACAACGTTAACGTTTTTCGTAGTTGTTAAATAATCTCTCAAAAAGAAAACAGAAAGGATTCGTTGCCAGACAAAGAAAACTGGAGACACTGTTTTTCTCTCATGGTGAAGTTATGTTGCTTCATGAAAAAGAAAATTAATTTTTTATTTTAAATAAATTAAAGGATACGATAAAATGCCTTATGACTAATGGTGTTTTTATTTATTTAACCCGGAAGAAGGCGAGAAAGAGAGAGCATGCACACACACACATACTCGATACTAACGTTAGAGGTAGCGCACAATCCTTTATATATATATATTTTACATATTTATTTTACACGTTAAAAATCGTCCACTGAATAATTTAATTAAGAGAAAATATACTTATATCTACTTTTCAGGATTTTTCAATCTTTCTTCGATAATTTCGAAAAAATCCAATCAAACTGAACTAAAATGTTTCAAATATGCGTTACTTTAATAAAGGACACAAATCACGGACACTTTTCACTAATATTACATTAATGATATTCAGTGACGTAACGGAGAATATTAGGGACCCCTGCAAAGTCAGTTTTTGGGACCCAAGTCGGATCTTAACAAGAGTACGTACTTGGTGTCCGTCTGGGCCCCCTAGAACCAGTAATGTACACCCCCGCATTGCGGGGGGGGGGCAAAGCCTGACAGATATCATGCACGTATTTCAGCTTGGGCCAAAAGCTGATTTTGTGGGGGGGGGAGGTCCTAGTATTCTTCGTTACGCCACTGCCAAGAACCCTGGGCTCCCCCGTGATGAGGGGGTTGCGGAGGTGTATGTTACGCCACTGATGATGTTTGCAGGCAAAACTCTCATAGTTTATTGAAGTTATTGTAGTTTTATTGTCCTTTTGACAAATGGTATGTTGAACTTTTTCTTGTTTGTGTCTTTTCCACATGGAGCAGCGAGTATTGTGGCACTCTTTTGGCTTCATGATGGAGTTTTCTAGGTAGCATTTGAAATTTGTTTTTCAACTCTTCCCTTGCTGTATCAGTTTCAACTTCATCCGATAGAGATTGCAGATGCCCATGTCTTTTATTATATTCTCTGTTCATTTACATTAATAAACTATAATGAGGCATACAGCCCAGCTATCAAAACTACCAAATCGCTCACAGGAAAAAAATGTAGCCTGTTCATTGAAAATATTTTGGAACAAAAGTGGTCGCGTGTGGAACTCAGTCGCCCCAAGTACCTTAGGATTGTAAAAAATGTTTGCCATTCCCAAAAAAAGGAGATATATGAAAAATACATTTTAGTTCCCATGTATGTCATGTTGGAGGGTACTGACAAGGTTATTAGTAACAAATAAACAGTTTTCCCAGAATTAAAGATTTCTTGAGCCTGGGGTGACTCAGTGCCCCGTGCGACCACTTCCGGGTTAAAGAAAATTATGATTTAAATCTATATATATGTAAAGGAGAAAATCGAATCCCACTCATTACGAGATCTCAAAAACTATTAGACCTACGGACATTAAATTTACTAAGTAGATTACTTTTGTGCTGAGTAGAGATTCGCTTAAAATGGGTTTTGTAGAAATCGTCTTCTAAGAGGTTGAGGGGAGTTAAAAGGCATATACATAAACATTTCCATTTTTGAACAATTGGACTTACACATTTGAAATTTGGCTTGCATGCTCCTTTTGTTGAGTACAGATCCACTAATAACTACTTTCATGTGTTTGGAAATTACTACCAAAGTATGGCTACGGGAAGAGGTAAATTAAAAAAAAATCATTCAATGAGTAGATAGCCGCTAAGGACATGTTTTTTAAAAATCTAATTCTAAGGTTAGTTGTGAGGGGTTAATAAAAAATCTCGTTTTTGAAAGACCCCTACAGGCTTAAAATTTTATCTTATGTTGAGTAAAGATCTGCTAAAAACGTTTTTCACGAAAATCCTCCGAAAAGAAGGGGAGGGGGTTGATGCTATTAGGGGCGTATAGATAAAAAAATACCTGTTTTTAATTGATTGCACTTACAAACTTGAAATTTGGTAAGCATGTTTCTTTTGATGAGTAGAATCCACTAGGAACGGGTATTGCGGAAATCGACTCTTTAGAGGGATTGCCGGAGAGTAAAAAAAAATATATATATATTTCAGTTTCAGAAGTTCAAGACCAGTCCTTTTTAAATCAATAGGTGAGGGCTACAATAATACTTTTAATATATTTGAAAGCTTAGATGCCAATAACTTAACAAGTAATGTAAAAAAATTTTTTTTGGTCAATTCCTAACCAGGTCAACAAAGAAAAATTTTACTTTAGTTACATTTTATTAAATAGTTACAATTAATATAAATATGTATATACATACGACAGAATCACAATATTAAGTGAGAAAATAGAGAAAACGATTTTTCTTGCTATATTTGGTATTGGATTATTTTTTTGTGTGTTTATCACTATTTATTCATTTTTTAATTTAATTAATGAATTAATACTTGAAAAAATTGTATTAACATCAAGTGAAAAATTGTATTTGAACTTGAATTGATGAATAAAAAGTATTTTATTAACAATTGAAAATATTATATATATATATATATATATATATATATATATAGGGAGAGAGTCAGCTGAAAGCCGAATTGAAAAATAGTATATATAATCCTGTAACATTATGAAATACCCAGGTAAGTAAAATGGTAACAGCTGATAAGTAATAGAAGCTACTGGATTGGGATATAAAATGTTACGGTATTTTTTCTCAGATTGTAAGGAAAAATTATTAAATATTAATTAATTGCGTTTATCTACACAATAACATTGTTTTGCAAGTTTAGAAAACAAAAACTGCTTAATAAAATGATTTTTTCAACGAAGTATTTCCCTAGAGAATAAACAGAGGAAAATAGATACGATAATCGATAGAAAAAACATCACTTCTAGTTCTCGCTCTCTCACTGTGTAAAAATAATAAATCATTGTTAGAGACATTTGGAGATAATTAATGGACGAGTTTTAATAAAAAAGCGTATAACCTAGAAGTTTGAAAAATGTAGTTCTATCTTGCATATTGTTTTAGACATATTTCGATAGAATTCGGTATAATACTTAATTTCTATGAGATAAAAAAACCTCATTTTCATAAAATTAATTACTTATGTAATGTTTTTTTAGATAAAAAGCAGGACGCAGAATATGACATTAAGTCTTTATTTTCTATTTAGGTTTATAATACTATATATTGTCCCTCTGGAGCTCATTTTTTGTCAAGTACGGCAATATTAGTTTAATTATTTATTCGAGAGATTTCGTAGAAAAGCGTGTTTTTACACATTTGTATTTCCAATATTTTCATTAATTTCTTATTGGCATCGTGGGATCCTTATAGAAATATCATATTGTTAGCTACTATTTGTATTTTTTTCAAATGAGGAGAACATTTTTCAGTTTCAGCCATGCATTTTTCGAAATAAATATCAAAATAAATGGCAACGATCCATTTTTAATTAATATAACTAATATTATATTCTCTAATGTATGAAATGTTTTTCTTTGTGTGTGTGTGTTTTTATTCGGAGTTATAAAGAAATTGTGATTCTCATTTGAACTCTTTTGTGTGTGTACTTCAAAATTTACTTTGAATTTATAAAACTTACTTTGGGAAATATTTTGTTCATTTTGCTCAAGTGTTTGATCCAACACACACACAACATAAGTTCATAAAAATGCACCATTTTTCTTTAGTATTTGATTATATAAATTAGTTGAAAGAATTGATGTATATATAATGCACAGATTCAAGACCTTCATAATGGATTTTATTGAGAGACAAATATACCAGATATCTAACTTTTTACATCTGTATGTTATCTATCGTCATTATTGACTGAGTGATAGTATATTAACGTCGTACTATAATGCATCACTAGGGCTATTAGCAATGGACCTCATAATTTTGAACTTCAGTTAAGTGACGAGGACGACACCTGAGCTGGCACTTTCTCTCCTAACAACCAAACCACACCAATGGGAGAAGATCGAGTCTCGTACATCGACCCCCTCTGCACGGTGGGTTTTCAGTGGCACCAGGACTCGAACTCGCGACACTCCGGTCACGAGTTTGTGATCATAACCACTAGGATACCATGGCAAATTAACAAATTAGAGAGCAATTTAATTAACATTAAAATCATAAAAAAATTAAAACTTTTTTAGCTAAGGTATTTTTTATTACGTAGAATATATTCTTGAAGGGATTATCAAATGTTACGCTTATGTTGTTACTAGAAAAAATAGATGTCTGTTCTTAAAGTGTTATTGAAACAATTTTACAGCATTTTATTTATCTCAATGGTTTTGAAGCATTTGTGAGTTATCAGTAGTTAGTACGTTCTAAGTTACTATAACATAATATTACCCATAAATTAGAAGCAGAGGAGTAACAAGAAAATACAAAAAAAATGATGGAATCCAACTGAAATATCTTTATTTTTAATTCTTCAATAGCGGAACAATTTACAAATGAAAGGGACATAAAACTACTTATGTTATTTAAGACCGAACATATCGAAAATATAAAAAAATTAGTAAAAGAATAATTTAGATTAAAAATATTTCAATCCAAGTCATTTTTTTAAATCTAAGTCAATTAAAGTCTAAGAGTGCTGGCATTGCTCTAACCACATTTTCACTCCTCAAATTTGCAACATCTTATTCCAATTATCTTTACTACAGCCAGTGGACCATGGAAGCGATTGGGTGTATTTTAGCTGAGATTTGATTTATTGACCAAATTGTCTTTCTCCGTCCAATAACCAAGGTTTTTGCAAAATCAGCTGTCTGCTAGACTTAAGTGTAATGTTACCTATGTTGGAGACAGGGCCGTCTTAAGACTCTTTGAGGCTCTGGACCCAGAGAAATCTTAAGATTTCTTGAGGCCATGAGCCCTATGCAAAAGTAGGCCCTAGCTGAGATCTTTAAAAGTAGACAATATATAGCATGCATTGTCTAATACTCGCGTTGTTGTTGTTTCTAATGCCACCTGTCTGACGGTGTCAGATCGAGGCCCACAAACTTCATCGTGGCAAGGTGTATGCCTGTCGTTAGCTTTTAGCTTTGAGCACCATGCAGGTGACAATACACGATGGATGGCGACACCACCTATCTCTACCTCCACAATTTAGGCATAGAACTGGAGGGGAGGGAAATATTCTCCAGCCCCCTGAATTCGTGGTTTCTGCTGCGACCGCCCACAAGACTTTCGGACCCACTGATTTGACGAGCACGTACTCCGTGTGTATCCGGAGGCTATTTGGTGGCATCGGGCATCGTTCAAACGTTAATACTCGTTCAAACGGCAATTTGAAACATATAAATGTGCACGACTCACAATCTCAAAAACCTAGGCGCAAACCAGTTCGACCAATAGCCGCATTTCGACTAAATGAGTAGAATGATTGTTTATGATATAAGACCTAGTCCTAGACATGGACAACGGTTATCACATAGTAATACAGTCTTACCAGTTGACATAGAGTTTGAAATTCCCTGTTTTTCCGAGAATATGCACGGGAATAAAATTTGATCATTAAAATTATCCGGATCATGATCTTATTAAGGTAGAGTCGAGAATAAAATCGAGGCCCTGGGCCCGAGCCAAGTTGGTCCATGCCTTAAGACGTCTCTCGGAGGTGACATGGAATTCGTTGCTAGTAAGCGTGCCCTCTGAGAGATGAAAATACTTTCCACAATGATGAAATAACGGTCCTGACAATTGTCCACACACACTTTCTGATGGTTTCCCCCTTATATCCTACTCAATATAAACCAGAGTTATTGTATTTCAAAACATTTCCATTACCTGGTGATGTCCTCCTACCAGAAGTTTGTATAATATTTTTGGCACTCCTTCTTGGTGATGTATTTTTAATGTCACGTAGCGTAGTTGTAATCTTGATTAAGAAAAAAACTCTTTGAACAACAGATATAATACAATTAAACGGATTATGTTATTTCTTTCCTTTCTTTTAGAATTTACAATAAGAAACACAATTATACATTACATATTTAACAACAATATACTTTTTAAAACACAATTTAATAACAATTTTATTAAAATATAAGTGAAAATACTTTAGCAAAAATAGGAAAATTCGAGGAATCTATAAAAATATTTTCAAATTTTAATGTAAAATATAATTATTAACACTACTTTTAGGACTGCAAATAATGTTCAAAAATGGCAAATACAAAACGTCTGACTGTTAAAATTGAAAGAATTTAGTTGAAAACCACATTTTTAAAAAATGATTGTAATAGTTTTAGATGAGAAAACGCGGTTTAGCTCTCTTTCTTAAATTCTTCGAATTACATTTTTGCTAATTTTTTTAGAGATGCTTGAAATATTAAAACTAAGCATAGTTATGAAATGAACAAAAATAGTTGCAACATGAAAAAGGATTCGAATTAGAAAGAAAAGCAAATTTCAAAATTACTTTAATATTTATTTGAAAACACTAGAAATTTTGTAAATTTTTAATGAAGTATTATTAATGCCAAAATTAATTAAAAAAAAACAGTAAGAAACACCTAAAATGTTACAATGAATTACGCTGATGACCATTTTCTTCAAAAAGGTGACAAACTATATCGATTCAGTTGTTACTGATGGAATTTTAAACAGATTATTTTCGATTACAATTTCAACTACAGTTTATATTTGAAACATACATTCGAATAGTAAACGACCCTTTTTAAAAGTTATATAAAAATTTTATACGGATAAGATAACGGATAAGAAAATCCACATGCTTCGTAACTAGAGATGAGAATTAGTAATTAATATGCTTCGTAACTAGAGATTAGTAATCAAAGAACGACTGATCAAGTCAACCATACATTAACAAAATAACAAATGTATAATTGAGAGATAGAAAGGACTATTTGATAAATAAACTAATTTATTGAAGTTGCTTTCAACTATTGTCATTTATTTATTTCAAATATATAATTTACGATACATTTTTTCAACAAAAAAAAAATGAATGTGTGAGATGCAGTATAGCTTTAATAAATATTAGTGAGAGTGGAACCCTTAATTAGGCGCCTTTATAAAATGTGCAACTCTTCTCTGAGACACTTTAGGAATTTCTTACTACGCTTTGAAAATAACACTGTCAGTGCATCATATTCTAAATTTATTTTGAAAGAGTAATTGACATTAAATTAACATCTTGTCTTCATTCATAAATTTTAAGTGACAAATTAAAAAAGTTATTTAAATAAATCTCTAAATAATTTAAAATTTATTTACAAGCCTCTGAACTTTAAACCGCGATTTAAGAAGCTTTCTTACAAGATCTGATTTTTTTCTTTCTGGTTTTGCTATCTCTTATCACATTGCGTCAAGAGGAAGATATACCTAAGGTTCCAAATTTAAAATTCGTTAACTTGAGGCAATGAGTTCGTCCATCGAACGTGACACCAGAAATCGTATTTCAGAGGTTGATACACGTTTGTTACAACCTCTACACATGACCTTCAAATATGTACTTTGTAGACTGTCAAAACGACCTTGCGACACGTGTCAAGATCATACTAACACATACCAAGTCTTGTTAGCAAATTCTTTGGCCAGCTGATTGGAGGAAAAATATAAGGTATGGGGGACAGAGGCTCACTTGGCTGACCCATCTGGTTCACAAAAGGTGTGAGGGCACCTTTCCTCTTTATTGTCCAGGGAGATAGCCACTGACAGTTACTTGATGATTTATTCTTACAGTTTAAGCAAGGGGTCACAACACAGGCTCGCCAGGTGCATCCCTCCAAAGGAATCAATTTAAATTTGAGGATTCGTCAAAAAAAAAAAAGGAAATGGACCCCTCGTTATGCTTTTGAAGCCAAGTAGATCACCTGCATTGCAAAATGGTCCTCAAGGTTATTTTGCTATTGTAAGAAGTTGAAGCTGCACATTTTGTGTGAGTGTGAAAGAAAAGTGGCTTTCCTTCTCAGAATCGGATTTCATATAAGGAGATAGGAAGAGAGAAAAATAAGAGTTAAATTGGAAATTTTTTGTTTACAAAAGGGGAGCGAGTTTTATGGTAATCAAGTGTATAACTGAAGCTCTATTAAACTTCAGTGTTACACTGAACGTAAACAAATGTAATTAAATTATTTCACCAACGTTTTTGGAAAATCGGCAGTAAATACTTTAAAGATGAAATATATTGAACAAACTTGTCAATTTTTGGAAATATTTATATACATGCGGGGTTATTATTAATTATGAAATTCACTTCTCTCTCTCTCTCTCTCTCTCTCAATATTCCGCTTAGCGTCAAACATTTAACTAAATATTTTAAATAGGTTGATTAATTAAAAAAGCAGATATTAACGAGTTAGTGCAAAGGTAAATATATCAAGTTTACGGATTAAAATCAATGAATAAATGATAGAGAAAGCTCGTAAAAATAAATGTCTTCAATCTTGCTTGAGTTGAAGACATATCGTTTAGTAATTTTCTTAAAGTGCAGATGGTATGTAATTCTATGTCATATAGTGAAACGTATATTTCTGAAATTTAAAACATTTATAAAATTAGGAAAACAATGTTTTAGAGTTATATTAGAACGTTGTTTTGGATCATTGAAAATGAAATGAATACGGTTTTCACCAAATATATATATGCATAAACAATGCTGCTCTAAGATGGTTATATATGTATTGGCGGGAAGGTTAAAATGATGGTGTGTAAGGGGTATGTTTAGTTATTTTAATAGCACTTAATACTCTGACACTTTTAATTTTCTACATTAAGTAGTTTTAATTAATATTTTCTATTATAATTTTATTTAAATAAGAGCATTAGTGTATTTAATCTTCTAATATTGACATATTGATAGTCCTTTCATACATACACATAGTCAATGACATTTCCTTTCCCAAAAGCCCAGAAATATAAGCAAATTACAGGTGAAGGTTGACTGGCCTGAAAACAATGTTTATATCTACATTCTCAGCTCCTGAGGCTGAGTTTGCAATTGTACTACTGTGACTATCTACGTCTTACCTATTATGTCTGGTCATACTTTTATTTAGTATAAATTACACACACACACACATATATATATATGTATTTCTGAGAGTAGCTCTTTTCGATCCATTAGAAGACACATATTAATTTTGCGAGAGAAAGGCAATATATTTGGTATAATTAGTTTACGTCAACATCTGTTGCAAAAAATTTGTAATTTTTTAACACCTAAATTACGATTATTTCATCCAAATAGAAATACATTTTTGGATAACATCATGGGAGAAGTTTTAAGTGTAATATATTTATAAGAGCATATACTTATGCATTTTATAGAAATAACTTTGCACTTTAAAATTTTTAAATTGATACTTTATTTTTACTACTCAGTCTAATCTCTAATCTAATAAGTTCAAACGCATTTATTAAAAATAATGTTATCTACATGTTCAAATTAGACGAAATGTTAACAATAACTTATTAAAATTCAAAATAGTAAAGTAATCACGTAAAAAGTAAAATAAATAATAAATATTGAAAAACTACATTAAACTTTGATCTGTTTGAATCACTTTCTCGATTTAGTGGAATGCTTATTACAGACAAATGAAAAACAAAATTATCAAAATAAATAATTTGCAGTCATTAATTACAGAAAATTTATTAAACTTGGAAAAAATGTGTGGTATGTGTATTCAAGGATAATTATATAAATTAGATCTAAAATAATAAAATCTCCTATTTACCACTTAATTTTTATTTTCCATAACATTTTCAAGTTTTAAATTAAACACCCAATTATTTCTCCGAACAGCTAGTCCTATAACAGAACACTTTTAATCCCAAATTATTATTTTTTATAGCCTCCATATGCCATCCTTAACTTTCAAGTAGAACCAGGGGCGTAGCTACTGCCGTATAAGCTGTATCCATGATACTGGGACCCCAAGCTCTGGGGGCCCCAAAACGAGTAAACAAAAAAAAATCGCAAAATGTTAAGGGACCGTTAACAAGGGCCCCCAAGGAACTTTGATACAGGGCCCACTCAAGACTAGCCACGCCACTGAGTAGAACACATAAAGTAAAAAGAGTACTTAACAGTTCTGGACATATAGTCAGCTCAATTAAAATCTCACTTGGCGTCCACTTTCTCTCAGATTAGGATGTCTCAATTACTTGCTGAATAAAACTGTTTTTAAAAAAGCTTGATGCTGACTTGAAACATTACATGTATATACCCAAATAATAATTTATACATGCTGCTTCGGGGCTTCGGAGTCTTCTGTAACCTAGTGGTCATGGTCACAGATTCGTGGTAAAAACGTATCATGAGTTCGAACGAAGTGCCACTGAAGACCCGCCGTGTGGAGGGGCTGATGCACGTTAAATCTATCAAAATTAGGAGCCCTCCCGTGTGCGTGGCGTGGAAGTATGGAGAGAGGGTGACCGCTTAGATGGCGTCCTCAGCACTTGACGATGGTTCAAAATTACGAGGTTCATCCGCGACAGCCTCTGTGTTGTTTTATAGTGCGACGTTAAATAGAACTCTTCTTGGTTTTAGCTGCTGAAAATATGATTATTTACTCTTGACTTATGTTTTTTAGCATATTTCTCTATCGAATTAACAAAAAATATTCATGAGAAGCTTTTTTAAGCATAATTAGTTATTAACCCATTTCAAAGTTCTAAATGATTTTATTTTAGATTGTTAATTGATCAACAAAAGATTTGTATAATTTTTACGTGGGTAATACCCTCTTTTGTGATACATCCTATTTTAGAACAATAAGGAAGCATTAGAAATTATTGAATAGGCCGAAACACAAATATTTTTTCCTTGCTTCGATGTATTTCGGAAATTTTGTTCATATCAATCTTCCCTAATTTGCATGTATCTTCATTCCTCAGGCATTGAATTTGGAAAAGGAAGAACAAGACATTATATTATATATTAAAATTATTTTAGAATTACTGTAAAAGTACACAAGTACGAGATACAGTTATATTCCAGAAAAATAGAAGCTGTACTAATGAGCAAGTGTTCTTGGAAATCCGTTCCCCTTCAACTTTCTGTTTACAATAAATGGTTTATAATTGACAAGTGTTCTTCATTTGTATATAATTCGTAATTTTAGAACTGAATCGTAATTTACGCACACACACTGTTTTATTAATTTTGATTACATAAATCATTAATAATTAAATTTTTCGATTCATTCATGTACTTTTATTAATAATTATGTACAATTTTAGCCCTTTATTATAGTTAAAAACTTGCAAATAAAATTATATATATAATCGAAAACAGCAAATGAGAGATAGTTGGAGATGAGAAATAACAAACATCAATTATAGATCTGAAAAAATCTAAGAACGCGTTAAACCGAAAGTTTAAAGTAAATTTCAAAAGCATATTAGGGTAATTATCAGCATAAAATCACTTAGATATAATGTGTAAAAATACAGAAAATACTTACCATCCTACGTTGAGAGAATTATTTAAAAAAAATCACATTTTAATTAAACTAGAAATAGTTTTATAAAGTTTGAATGGTGTACATTTTTTAAGGAATGTTTTTAGTCACATATTTGCTGAGGTTTGAAAGGATTCCAACTCTTTTTAAAATAGTCGCTGAATAATTATGATATGAATGGTAATTGACATAGTATTAAAGGTTTGTGAATTATATATATAAAAAAACCTTTGAAATAATTATGTGTTTACTAGAAAGCAATTGATTTTTCGTGATATTTTATCATTAATATTAACAGCAATTTCAAAATTAGTGAAACAAAAAAATGAGACAACAAACATCTGTAATGCCAAACGAAGTGCACTAATAATCATTTCCTTTGAGAATAATTGATATTTTTGATGACAGATAATAATTTTCGCCGATACTGAAGACACGTTGGATAAATTTTTCGCAATCACAATTTTGTTTAGGGATCATGTCTCGAATACACAGCCGGATGATGAACACTCCATTCAAAAGAAACTTAAAGAGTTTTTGAGCTGCATGATACTAGGAAAGATTAGTTAGGCCCCAGTGCTCTCTCAAACTTTCAATGTTTGCGACCCATTACTCAATCAGAGTTTCCACCCCAAAAAAAAATGTATTGAATTCAATGATACTATATTTTGAAGCAAAGGCTACAATACGACCGGCGTATATAAACGTCTCGCTCAGTCAAAGCGTTTATTGCCCCGGAAGTGTATATTAGTCTTTCCGAAGTACGATCTTTTCCGTGCACTGCTATCCATAAGAAAATTTCGAAGGCTTTGGAATGCATTGGCAGTGTTTGCGAAGGATTTACTTATATCAGAGAATTTGCTTACTTATTCCTTTTCTCTCTGTCCCCACCTTCCCAATATATCAACATACGCGACTTGGAAAACGGTGGCACTGGGGAACGAATCGCGTAAATTAAAATCAGCAGTACAGTAATTAATTTTAAACCTTACAAATTATCAGGTCAAGTATTAATTTGGCAAGCCCATGTAATCACTGGTAATTATAAAACTTGTTATTAACTTATATTGTTAAATATATTGTAAAATGCATTGTGCAGTACTGATATATTTATAAGTGTATTATGACAGTGTAAATGTGTATTTTGTTATGTCAGAATGTATTTTGTTCGCTTACATTCAGTTAATAAACATATTTTTTAAAAATAATCTTTTGTTTTTGACTTTTCAATATGCTCGCACCCCCCTCGTAGAGTTATAACGCCTCCTAGGGGGGGTGCGCCCCACAGTTTGAGAAATGTTGTGAGTTAGACCGATACTTCACAACTAAAGGTAAAGACTCTTTCCCTATCAATCATATCAATTAGAGATTTTTGAAACATGGACGAATGTGTTGGGTTAAAAAAAAAGCTCATCTTTATATATAAAACTAGATAAATTACCGAAGCTTCTTTAAATTATTCTTATTTATTAATTGTGAAAAAGGGGCAATGTATTTTTTTTATTAAAAATAGTAAAGTTTTAAGTAATTATTGCGAAAGTAACGCTTCTTTTTACACAACTAAGACAACCATACGAAGCAGCTACGATAATGGATAATGTCAAGTTTTATTTGCGTTTCATTATTTTAGAAAATCTCTTATTGAAACTGAAATGAATTATTCGAAGAATAATTTGATATAGCGAGAGTTTTCTGTAGCTCTCTTTCTTAATATTATATTTCTCCTTTAACAATTCCTTCCTGTTTTCTTTTCTGTAGAAAAATATTCAAATCTCCTCTTAATCCAATTTGCTTGCTCATCATTTGCATTTCAAAAGGAAAAAAAGAAAGAAAAAGAAAATGTTCCTTGTTCAATTTCAAAAAGAATAAGAATCAAACAGGATATTTAAATTAAATTTTGAAATTTTCTTTTTATTTTCAGCAAGTTTTGTTTTTCAGTTTTTTCACAGAAAGCATTACACCCACCTGTATTGAATGAAATGGAATATAAAATTACTTTGATCAGTCGATAAATAAAAATTAATCAAAATAAGCATATTGCAGTTTATAATAAAGAAAATTCGTATATTTAATCGAATTACTCAAAAAGTACTGAACTGAAAGTAAAACTAAAAATTCTAAGTTAAGCATCTAATTTTTAGTATCAATTACACTAACGTTCACATATGTGCGGCCTGTGAATCTGAAGGAAAATACCATGTGAATGCATTTGTCAATTTTGAATTTTCGAAAGTTTGTTTTTGTAACATTGAGTAAAAAAAAATTAAAAAAACAGCTTAAATGTGTGAGTAACCACCAGAGTTTGGATAAAGGAATAATGTGGCCAATCATCGTAAGACTTGAGGAAGAGCAGTCTTAACAGCAGATTACTAGGTATTTCAATGAAACGTTTAGCGTTTTCGCAGCTAATAGAGTCATTTTAATGAAACGAGATTTTTGTAAAAAGAACATCTGAGTAAAGTTGACCAACAGCCATGATGACCAATGAAGATTAGTATTTGTTCCTTACAGCAAAGAATAACATGAGTGGAAAAAATGTAACAGTTTCTCATTTGCCTTACGAACTTCATGCAGCCACGTGAGCTGAAATTGCAAGGATTATTGTTTCTAGAATTCTACTCGAAAAAAAAGACTTTTTCCAAGATCTTCTGTTTACATCCGCTTACTGAAGATACTTAGTAGAGCAGGGGTATCTAACCTGCGATCTGAGAGCCGCATGTAGTCTGCCTTGAATAATTTTGCGGCCCGCGAGACTCATTACAACTTTACAAAATATGACTATTTCGCGCAACAGTTTTACTTTTTTTAGTATTTTTTTAGCAAATAAATCCCATAACTGCTTCTATTTTATCACGTTGCTTCTGTTACTATGAATCTTTATTTTTTTCAAAAATGAAATTTATCAAACATAAATCGCATTCAATCTTAGTGATGGATTTCCTCTCACATCCATTAGTGTTTGAGAGTAAGAATGAAGATCAGCCATAATCAAAACAAATATATTTTTATTAATCCTTTAATAATCTCAACAACCCAGACTAGGAAATGCACCTACAAATAAAAATTGGAGCAAAAGCGAGGTAGACGAGATATTTAATATTTAATCACTTACTTTTGGAACCTTTTTGGTAATATACGTTCTGAGTAATCGTAATTCCGTTCTCAGTTATTCGACTTCTAGTCGATATTATTCTAATTCAATTTAAGCTTATTGACTAAATCGTCAATTATCATTTTTAAAATATTAAGTAATTAATCGATGAGTCACTCTGTTAGTTTTCTACTACTTCACATTAATCACACACTAAATTCTATCATCTAACTCCTAACCTCTCTCGAACCTAAAAGTTAATGCATAAATATAAGCTTGATTTACATAAACCGCATCTTCTTCGGGAGAAAGTTTTCAATAGAATAATATTTAAAGAAATATATTTTCCCCAAGAGGATTAGTTGGAGGTTCGCGAATAGACCCGTTACAACTTAACGGACGAAAACCTGCAACATCGACTACGATGCGCAAGCACACGCAGTGAGATCGACTTGCAAAAACTAAGTGAAAGAGTTGAGAAACAAATTAAACATTATTTGATCATTGTATTCTTATTAATGTATTATCTTTTTTTGCTTGCATGAAAAACAATGAAAACCATGATAATACGCCAGTCTGTTTTAAACTTTCACTTCATTAAATGCAATGGTTCAAATTCTAACATAAAGATATATATTTTTATAAGTGACCCGCTGGATTTCCGAAGTGGTTCGTGAGGTGATTTGGGTTGTCCATCCTTGGTGTAGAGAGTATAGACCAGGGATGGCGAACCATTGGCATGCGTGCCATTCATGGCATGAAACTCAATGTTTTGGGCCCACCAGCGATCAAAATGTTTTGCATTTTATTTCAAGATAACAAAAGTCACTATAAAGTATTACAAACAAATACGAGTGATCGATCGAGGTGCGGCGGGGAGCACACTCGTTTGTTATTATCTTGCCTTAGTTCGCCGAGGACGTATTATTAGTAAAAGCGACAAAGCGGTGTATGTTTTATGTTCTGAAATAATGGTATGCAGAACATCGTATGTAAAACGGCCTTTTGAAACAAATCACAAATCCTCTTGGGAAAAAAGTGAACTACAGCAAAAATAATTAATTGCTTGAAAGCCGATTGCAGATGACTATTATTGAGCATGTATTCTACTAAAAGTAATATCTTAAAATCCTAATATAAGTTATTTGTTATCCAATCTGCAACAACATAACTCACACTGATGTTACTTTATATAATTTGAATTACACGTATAACTAAAAATTTACAACTATACAATACAAAAAGTATTTTTTCGTAGTAAATAGAGTATTGTGTTCTTAGTATTTAGTTTTATTATTTTCCCGATAATCGCAAGTCAAAATTATTTGACGGCACGTCTATATACCTCACTAAACACTTCTTTTAAAAAAAATGGCACGTTGAAAGTTCAGTGGGAGATTTCTCTGTGTGTGCGTGTGTTTATTGGGTTATTCTTTATTCTATTTATCAGATTATTCTATTATTTTTTCACCAAAATTTGAACAGGGGTGGAGAGTATCATAAAAATGAATAAAACTAAAAAGAAAAGAAATGTGGAACACATAAACGTCATGCAAGATGAAATTTTAAGCTCATTTGTCTAATATTTAAAAATAAAACTAGCATTGTTTATATTCATTAGAAAAATGTTACTTGAATGGAAACTTCAATTAGAAATATAATTATACATTTTCCATTTAACAATTTTTGTTACAAGGCTTTTTCTTAAGAAATGCTGACAAAAAAAAAACATTGAGGCAAGGAAAAATATAATTTATTAGAAATTACAGTGCTTATTTTGATAATTAAACAAAATATTTGATAATTAAACGTTCATTAATGTAGGAAGAAAACCACATTGAATCCTTTTTTCTCTCTTATTTTTTTCATAACATTGCTTAAAATTAATTATTGATAAGCGACAGAAACTAATAAAATTTTTCCTTACACATATAATTTTAATGCATAACGTATTGTGTGTCATTCTTGTTTGGCTAAATGCGTAACATACTCTCAACCATTCAGATGTGCAATTTATCCTAAAGCTATTTTAACACCTACTGCAATGATAGATAATTTGTCAAAAATATCAAATTTGATTTAAGATTTACGAGAGAAGTTTTTCTTTAATAGTTGAATTTTTATCGACATAAAGAAAAAATAAAAAATAATTCTTTCTTTATACATAATTTCTAATGAGTTTTTTACTATCTCTCATTATCTTTTCCGGATGAAATAAAAAAAATCACATATATATTTTTCCTGCAAACATTTTATTTTTTGATACATGGTAACACGTATGAGTGCATTTATCTCCCTGCATTTTTCACGTTCTGTTGATAAAAAGATAGAATTTTGCACTCTACTGGTAAAAGGAAACGTACATAAAGGCTTCACGCTTCCCACTTTTCTCTCTTCCCTTAACAATTATTCGATTTTACGTAGTATTTCACGGGTTAAAAACATAGATGGCAGCACAACATCATTTTTCAATTTCTAAATTTCCGTTCACATTATGTTGCATATATCTGCATATATTAAACATCATGGATTGACAAATGGAAAGCAAGAGCTCAAAATATCAATTAATTGTGAAACTGACTTAATCAACATCGAAGTAGCTTTCTGATGAGACATTTTTAAGAATACCATGCAGGAACAATTTTTTGTCTAATGATTTTTCTACAAAGCATTTTGATATTCAACGAAATTTTTTGAAATTTCTAATGGATCACAATGGTTCTAGAATTAAATCTGTAACTGCACGTTGCTTTTCGTCAAGTGAAAATATTTTGGCAATTTCCATGCAGTGGAATTCGGACTTCAGATAGTTTGTCCCCTTTTAACTATCTTCGTATAAAAATTTTTCACCGAATATTTATAAAATTTCTCTTTTCACTTCCTTCTTTCGTTTAACTTACAAGTGTGCTTTAAAAATTTTAATTTTCAATTACTACATTTTTGGGTGTTTTATGCATGTAAAAAAAGTTGAAAATTTTCTTCTTAAAGGAAATTTTTGAAATATATTGAAATAATAACGTCTTATAATAGGATTTCCAAGAAAAGAAAAGGCTCAATAAAGAAACATGCTTCGAAATTTATACCATTCTCTAAATGGGTCAGAATTATTTTAGATCAGGGGTGGCTAACCTTTTTGGGAAAAGTGCCACAATCTGATAAAAAAAACCCATGCGTGCTACTTCCAACATTTCCAACAAACAAAACAGTATGGAAAGGTGTTACTTATAAGCTTATTATGAGATTTTTTCACAAGTAGCTCATTTTATATGCAAGTCTACGTAGTGCAAATTTAAAAATAAAGTAACAAATAAGACAAAAAAACAAACTTAACTTTTATTGTTAGTAAACTTTTTCAGGTTCAATCAGTTTGGTTAGGTATAAAATGAAAATTAGTAACTTCAAACATTTAATTCTAAATAATTATTAAACAATCCGTATACTTGGTTAATGCGGTTTTTAAATTTTTTTTTTATTTTTTTAATCAAATAATCTATATTAGGAATAGATTAGAATTCCCTCTTGAACATAAAACAAAATTAGGTTGTTTTAAGTGCATATAAGTTAATTTTGAGAGATATTTTATTATGTTTATCGTAGAAAATATTTGTTCACAAATATATGTTGACCCTAACCTAAAATAATATCTGACAGCCAAATTGTGTAAATTTGGAAAATTGCTTATTATTGCCGAATTATGTTGAATTTTGAAAATATGTACTAATAGTACATATTTTCAAAATTCAACATAATTCGGATCACTTACTGTTGAAATAAGTTACTTATACTTGTTTTTCAGTGTAGTATGGTGTTGTAGGTCAATAATTTCAATTTGAATTTCAAGTGGGTAACAATTATCGTCTTACAGAGACATTTATAAAGGAATTGTGAAAAGAACAGTATTTTTTTCTCATCTCTTGAAAATCATTAAGTCTAGTGCTGACAAGTTTAGTCTAGTCAATCTGACATAGTTCGGAGCATTATTAATCTTGGTAAATAATTCCTGCATTAATGTGAAATGTATTAATCTCTTTTGCAAAAGCAAAAGTTTGTTCCCATAAGAAGATATAAGTCTAACTAGGGTAGGAAAAATACTACCTTATCGCCTTATTATCATAAATTTAAATTATATGACTGTCCCATATATCTGAAAGAAAAGCTTAATTCTATAGCCAGTCTTCATTTTCGAGTAGCAAGCACTCACCGGGCTGTTTATTGCATTCTTAAAGGTATTGTAAATAAATTATAGTTTAAAAAAACTAAAAAACACGCTTTTATAGTGAATCGAACTAAAAAGTAAGAAAAAAATTCTTAATATAAGAAAAAAATGATAAACGAGAAAATTAATGTCATTGGCGGTAAAAGCGTGGGGTACTTTGTACTACATTTTTACACTAACTCAGCATTTCGGAATAGAACTAGTAAGAAATTATAACAATTAATTTTGAGCACCCCACGCTTTTACCCCAATGACGTTAATTTTCTCGTTCCTCATTTTATTCTTATATTAAGAATTATTTTTTTACTTTTTAGCTCGATTCACTAAAAAAGCATGTTTTTTAGTTTTTTTAAACTATAATTTATTTTTCATTTTTTAGTTTGATCTACATTAAAAGCGTGTTTTTTTTAGTTTTTCAAACTATCATTTACTCATTGTTGAATTTATCCTTGAGTTTGATATTTGGAGCCAGGGGTGGGAAGGGGGAATTACGTAGCTGCTGGAATTAGTCTTGCTCTTCAAAGGATATTAATTAATGAGCGTGAAGGGTATATATTCTCTCCGTTTACGGAGCCTCGGATCAGCCCCGTATCGTTATATTTCAAAGATTCCGTCTCTATAGATGCAGGTCAAACTAACAAAAGTGTTTTAAGAAGAAATATAAGTGTCAATCATATTATCACCTTTTGAACGTATTGCTATAATGTTAATTCATATCATCACTTTTAAACATATTGCTTTATAAAAATAAAAATATTTAGCAGTTAGAACATAAATTGTTCTTTTTTTCACAACACCAGCCTTTTTTTGATTTCCATTTTCAGAAAAACTAGACAATTGTTTTTATTATGGTAAGACATAGCTGACGCACCCAACCTACTCTTTCTCTCACAAAGAGAACACTTTTTTGTTTGTTTTATTTCTATTAACCACAAGTGTATTCTTTTCATAGGGTTGCACCTTAATCTTTAAGTCGCTAAATCTGGAATTAGTTGCCAAATCTGAAAATCCTTATTCCTGATATCCTGATCAGGACAATGGAATAAAATTATGAAATTATTGTATTTTCATCGATCCTTGACTAGTGTGCCAAATTTCGAATTAATCAGACATTTTTAAGTGGGTAAAAATCGAGTCCCCAGATTTCGTTACATACAAGTGAAACTTATAAAAGCTTGTTAAAAAAAAGACATACGCTTCCTCTAATTCCAAAATCTCGCGAGTGTTCATGTTCTTCGGATAGCCAGTGTACACAATAACGAAGATTAATGTATGATAATTTTCATTTGCAATTCAATTAATTAAGCGTATTTAAAATAAATTCTGGGTGTATTTTTAATCTACAACAACCGCATTTAAATAAAATTGTTAATTTTTTCCATCTTTTCTAATTTTTTATATTTTTCTATAAGATTTCGTGTGCCACTATTACAACTCCGTTTTGTGTGTGTGTGTGTGTGTGCACTGTCACAAAAACACTGTGGTACCATCCGTGCGTTGGCCACTCCTTGTTTTAGATCTAAAAGGAACTTTTTGTGTTATCCGCCAACTTTATGAGGTCCATCGTCGATAGTCTAGTATAACCTCGTAGTGCGGCGTTAATAACCAATCAACCAACATTTATAGAAAATTTATTTTTATTTTTCAACTAGAGTTTTAAATTATCCCTTTAAGACCCGAATTATTTTTATCTTTAAATATGAAATTCTTTTGGATATTAATGCTATATTGACCCTAATGACACTGGGAAAAATAATAAAAGAATCCCCTCTCCCCTTCTGGATGTAGACGGTACCTGCACGAGTTGGGCGTTTTCTGTGAAATCAGCACCTGTGAAATTTTACATTTTTCGGCTCTAAGTTGATGGAGTGAGTGAGTGAATATTAACGTGCCACTGTTCAGCTACACGAGAGCTTTTGGGGACGGTCCGCGTAATTTTGAACCATGGTCAAGTGACGTGGACGACACCTGAGCTGGCACCCCATCTCCTAACTATCACACCACACCAACGGGAGGACGTTTGAGCTCTCGACAGATTTTACGTGCATCGCGCCCCTATACGTCGGGTCTTCAGTGGTACTGGGATCGAACTCCTGACATGCTAGCCACGATCCGATGCCTAGACCACCTGGCTACCGCGGCCACTCTAAGTTGATGGAAGAAACACGCTTAATTCAACTAAAATTGTTACAAATAAGGAAATTATTGATGTAAAATTAATTATTTTATTGCCTCATTATTTGTTTCCTGTGGAAATCTTTAAATAATGTTTTTGATATACATAAATATACATTGCATTTTTCACAACATGTTTTCGAACTGCTTTCGTAGTTTTCAAATTTGCACTTGCGAGGTCTTGAAATGTCATCAACAGATCGAAAATTGCTATACGTGTCAAGTCATTTTATCCTGGAATGGCCAGGATAAAAGGCATGACATATATAGCAGGTGAATCATAACACTTCGATCTTTTTGCGTGTGGAATCACACACACAGCACTATTATCTTCATCATCAGTTAAAATACTTTTGTTAGTAGGTGGATAAGCTGCTAAAGCTTCAACTATCACTTAACTCAATTTTTGAGCAATCCATTTTGATTTTTGGAGGAATTTTATTTGATATTGCATCTTGTTTGTACGTAAACCAAGAATTTGCAACAGCTAAAACAGTGAAATCAATGGGTTCAAGAGACTTTGATGGTAAAGAATGATCCAAAATTGTCTTTCCGTTTCAAATATTTCCATGTTTTTCTTCATCGCTCTCATCTGAACTTGATTCTCCTTTCAATATATGTGATTCATATACTTTGTGTGTTCTCAGTATTGTCATCATCCGAGAGATCACTAAGTTCTGATCTAAGTTCAATCTGATTTATTCCTTAATTGCAAAATTTCTTCTTGTGTGAGAATTCTTCTCCTTTTAGACACCTGAAAATTTTTTTGCTTAAAAGTTAGCACAGTATTCCATGAGAAATAAGAAATGTATCAGAAAATTTTATTATTTAAAAAAATAAATAAAATATTTAAACCACTTCATACATACTAACTCCCACCGGAAAACCCAGGGTTTTTTTTGGTGGGTGGAGAGGTATGGGTGCAGATATTTGTGTAAAGGAGGAAAATGTCATACCCCTCATCAAATGTGTGAAAAAGAAAATTAATTGCAAAAAATAGCCAGAGAAAGAAAAAAGGGACTCGTCCATGGCAACCCCAAGGAAATATGGTTTTAATTATGTAACAATATATTTCGTTTTTATTTAGGTTTCTATCAACATTATTGAAACAGAAAAGAAAACTCATGTGGCAACACTTACCTTTATAGCTGCAGTGATTCAAGTAAGGCCCAACTCGCACGAACGTGCGGGTAACGAAATTCCAAGTCCTACAAGCAACATTAATAGAATATAATTAATATTTTTCTATTTTACAATTATTTAAACATTAATACAAAAATTTGTATCCAAGAAATTAGAAATATATTGAGATAATTACCTTTTTACGAGAAATAAAAGAAGACGTGTTTTCGTTGTATTTGGAAACAAAGATAAATTTGCCAGCTGGAAGTAAAACATGGACTAAAACCACTGTCTGTTGATAAAAAGTGATACTTTATACTTTTTGCAAACGCGCTCAATCGTTGTATTTGGGATATTCTGACATACCACTATTCCAGAAGCAAAAACGTATAAGAATGTCTAACCCGCATGATCGTGCGGGTTGGGTCTTAAAGGGTTATACTTCATGCGAAGAAATAATGAAAATAATAAAAATAAGAGCTAGCAGGCATGTTCGGCATACAGAAAAACAATAAAGGAATAAAAGCTTTTGTAGCGCTTATAGCGCTAATTAAATAACAAGTAATTTGATTTGATGGTGTATCCTAAATTCATAAAAACAATAATGATACACAACAAAATATCAACGACTTTTACTCGAGTGTTTCTATTGGAATGATGGTTTGACTCTGTTTGTATATTTATTCTAAAATAATGTAATTAAAATATTTTATTGATTCGTGAAAGTTTTATGGTTACTTCAGATTGTTCCAGTTTTATATCATTTATTTTAGACCAGACTTATATATACCAATCCTTTTGAGAAATGGGCATACTTTTTTCATGTTATAATTATTATTTTTTTTTGAATTTACTTAAAAAACTCAAATTCAAGGAAAACAAAGCACAATACCTATATATATATATACATAATCCCCCGCCTTCTTAACAGTAAATATTTATATTAATCAATAATCCATTATGTACTTTTTGAGTTACCTTTTTCGTCATCTTACACAAATATTGTTGCCAACATTAAAATATGAATCATTAACCAATACTTTTAAAACTTTGTTTTGATTGATTGTTTATTAGCATAGCACTGAAGGTACACGAGGGCTATTGGAGACGGATCTTGTAATTCTGAACCATGGTAAAGTGCGGGTACTGTATTTTGTTGAAAGGATAACCCACATTTATATGCGAAAGGTTCTCGAAAATGGTCATTCAGTCAAAGCTAAATAATCATAATAGTGTGTACCAGATATAAACTACTTGAGTCATTTTTACTATAATTACTATTATATAAACATGTGGTAAGAAAAGAGCTAAGTTGTGTGACGGATCTATACGCGTCTATAACTAACCCCTTGGGGACTTTTCTGGGGCAATGATATTACCAACCAACTTTCACCGAAGCAAGGAAACGTGATTATGCAAATTAAGTATATTATATAAATTCTGTATTCGTTAGTTTTGAGAGTTAGTTGGTGAGTGGAGGATCGGGAAATTATTAAGTGCAAATCGGAGTTTATCGATTGAAGGAGTCTAAGATTTAATCACACGATGGTGATTAAATCCGGATAAGTGGGGTTGTTTAAATAGAAGTTTAGCTTATTGAGCTTGTCTAGGTTATCGTGGAATCAGTTGAGGGTCCGTATTATTATATCCCCAGGCTAATGAGTCTCACCTTCACGCTCTGCCATCTGATCATTTATCTTAATTAGATTATTATTGTGCTTGCTTGATATTTTAGTGACAATAAAATAATTAGAGTGAATCATGTCGACTGATTATTCAGTTCCTCCCACACATCTAGCCGGGTCCGTGGGTAGACAAGGGAGTTCAGAGGGAAGCAGGAACCGACAAGTATTACAAAGTGCTTAAGATTCTTAAGTGATGAGAAGGAAATAAAAATATCACTAAATAAAGAGGAGAAAAGCCGCTCTCACACACACTCACCATGAAATCTGTGGAACTATTAGAAAAAAGGGCTTTAAATTTAGCAGGCATGTTTCTTTTTTGAGCAGTGATGAACGGGGGTGGGGAGGATAATGGTGATGTAAAAGTAAATATATTTCCGTATTTGCAAATCCTGTTTGTTTTAAAACAGGAGACGAGGGCAATAAGAATAGTTTTAATGAAATCAAAAGCTTAACGCTAGGATTTTGAAATCAATAATTTAAAACAATAAATAGTCATACAACATCATGAAATGCTCAGCAATGCAGATGGGTAACGGTTGGTTTCAAATAAATAAATAAACATCATAAATGAAAATAACAAACGATTACTTTATAAAGCTCTTTTAATAACATCTGAAATAAAGAATTACAGTAATAAATACATCAGTCTCAAAATAATATTGGATTCAAAACGTCTGACTTTGACTTAAGAAATCTGTTTATAAAAAAATAAGATTACTTTCTTCTAAAAGCCATCAAGACTGAACAATGACGTTATTTTGAAATTTTTGCTGCTTTTATTTTTAGAATAATTTCTGTGAGCAATAAATTTAAAGTATTATTTTCTCTCCTATTTCCTAAAATATCAATTTAGACAATAGCATTATTTCTCAACATTAGGATGCTTACATTAACAGATGAAATGTAGGCAGTATGATTTTTTAGAGACGGAAGGGTAAATGTTGCAAAAATAATTTGAAATGGCAAGAAAAAAATAATAATACAACAAAAGAAAAACTATACTAAATTGGTATTAATATATAAATTTTTTTCGTATTACAACTTGCATAAGAGGACTCTTTTTTTTTTCAATTAAAAATTCTCTGACCTTCTGTATTTTTAATTTTAGTCGGTTTGAACAATTCCATGTAGATGTAATTAGTATGTTTTAATATTTTGTTCTGCAAAAAAGCAGCTAAAAAGGCATTCATTATTCTCAAAAATTTGCACTACATATTTAAATATCAATGAATTTCAATTTTTTTGTGGATCATTGCCTTTGTTATACATATTATTTTCGGTAGAATGGATGTGAATACTTAGCACATGGTAAAAAATGTATTAACATATTGAACAATGATTTTCATTGACACAAATTCAAACATAATAGACAAACTGGAAATGAAACGATGTAGTTTAACTGGATTATCAGAATAAATTATTTAATCCGTATTAAGATGAACTAGCATTTTACGAGAATGGTTGCAAATATTGATAGGAATAAATTCTAAGCCTAATTTATAGTTGCAGGAAATATTTTTTGTTATTCACTTTGTGACGGATCTATACGTGGTTCTACTAATCCCTTCATGTCTCTTTAAGGAAAATATTTATTTCAACCAACTTTCATCGAGTAAGGTAACGTGATTACGTAAATGAAGTATATTAAATAAATTCAGTTTTCGCGAGTTTGGAGTTGGCACGTTGGAGTTGGCAAGTAGTAGTTAACATAAAGTCTGCGAGTTAGTTGTTAATTGAAGATGGAAAGAGAGTGGAATTTTTGTTAGAAGTCTTGGAGTTGTCAAGGAAAAAGATTACAGAGCGTGGATCCAGCGACATTGAGCAAACCGAAGAGATCGCCTTCAAATTCCACTGTAGGATCCGATGCATAAAAAGTACAGGTATTGTGAGCTTGATTAGAAGTTAGCTTATTAGTGTGCAACGTAGTTATATTTGAGCGTATTTAAGCTGTCTTAGATTCAGTTGAAGGTCTGTAGTAGTATCCCCGAGTTATAGAATCTCACCTCCGCGCTCTACTATATATCATCTACCTTAATTAGATTTGTTTTGTGTCTAATTGGTATTTGGAATTGATATATTGATTAGATTGAAATCATGTCTGTGGATCATTCAGTTTCTCCCACACTTCTAGCCTGGTTTACAGGTAGACAAGGGGGTTCAGATGTAAGCAGGAACTGACCGCTATCACAACTTTGATTTTTTTAATTTCAAAATGCTTAAATTCGACTAGAGAATATCAAAGAATCAGATTAATAACTTAATAGTTATGTTATTTATCAAAAGTTTTTTACTGATTCAACTTGACAAGGATAACAAAAATACTTGCGATGAAAAAAGTATATTCACTGTTTGTCATAGAAACTGCAACACCTCGAATGCATGTGTAGAAAATGATGAAAACCATAAGAAAAAGAGACATCGAACAATAAATTATGTTTATTTGAACATGCAATTACATATAGAGCAGGGATCGGCAACCTATGGCACGCGGCACATTTCTCAGTGGCACACTAAACTACTCTTCAAGTTTGTTAATTTTTGAGTGGATGGAAATTGATAAATTTATATAAGGGACGTTATTAGACAAACTCCTTCACAATTTTGGGCATTTACGGAACAACGAAAAAAACTAAAAGATAACTTTAAAAAGAAATTTCAAGCTTTTTTGTAAATTATTGAATGTTTCTGCTGGATAGATTTAATTGTTTGAAGAGAAAAAATTGCATGCATACTTTGCTTTCCGCTTTTGGCTCTACATATCAAAGGGAAAAATCTTTCCTCATGTGAAAAATATTTCGAGTACGCAAAGAAATTGTTTAACAACTGAGTGTTCAAAATCGTGTCAAATTGAAAGTCAAACATTATACCCCTGATTTTGCGATATGTAAGTGTGTGTTTGTGCAGAGAGGTGCAAGCACAAGGCTCGCTCGCATTAATATTTTTATTTATCTTTTTATTTAAATATAATGAAGGAAATATATTTTATTTTGTTTATTTCTTATTTAAATAGATTTGTTTCAAAATACATAACATATGTACAACTTCCTAGCGAGTCAAAATGCAATTTCGGACTTAGGACCGAATAAGTGGGGTTAAACTAGTTTGAAGGCGCCAACCTTCCCCCTTTGCAACTCGGTAGGAAAGACCAAAATAAAATAAATAGAAATTTAATGTATATAAAATCCAAAATATAAAAAATCCAAAGTATAAAAAATCTCATAGAAATATGAAAGAACAACCGACTACTATTAAGCAAAAATTCTCCCAAAATGTTTAAGCAGAAAAATATCAAAAGAATTACCCAGTAAAAGGATTCTTCCAAAAAGATTTTAAAACTTCTGCTCACAGAGCTTACTCCAGGAGATCCAACACTCTTGAAACCGATGGAAAGCTTATATATGTTGTGTTAAAAATCTAAATTGCACTTAAACGCATCCTTTATACCAGCTTGTAAGGAAGACGCCAAGAAAGATTACATTCAAATTTAGTAGGCTATAACTTGGTTGGTTGTCACAAATGTAGAAAATTGGTTGGTTGTCAAAATGTAGAAATTTGGTTTGGTTGCTAAAAATGTAGAAATTTTTCATATTATAGGATTTTTAAGAAGGGTGTTTAAAAATGTAGAATGTATATATATATATGTTATGCCGTTTATTTCTATGTTAAAAATACCCTTAAATGATGCAAAATTATTATATAATAAAACCATAGATCTATATTATTGAACTCAATTCTCTAACTCTTCATGCGTTATCGTAGAAATCGAATTGTTTAAAAAATGTCCTATTGCATGGCACGCTGAGCCATACTAGTTGATTGGTTTGGCACGCCACAGGTAAAGATTGCCGACCCCTGATATAGAGCATAAACAGCAGATGTTCATCAGGTCTTAGGTTCACCATAGGCAGTGATATAATGAGAGTATAGTTAATAAAGGTGTGTGAATTCTGGCCTGGGAAATAGACAGTCATTCACTTTCAGTCACTGACCACAGTTCATCCTTCAAGCACGGTGGTGGCAGTTAACACTAACAACGGCCAATCACGTTCCTGATGTGCTGGATAGACAAAAGATTAGGGAAACCGACGACCAAGAAAGCACCTGGATATCTACTAGGCTTGTTGGTTGATGCATGTTGTTTGCGGTCATTCGTTATTTTGCTGTTAAGTCGCATTAGAAGAGCTCTGAAGAAAAAGAAGTGTCAACATTTGTAGCAATCGTTAGACTTGTATATCGTCAGACTGTCATAGTGTCGCCAGTAGTAGCAACTGACTATCGTAGGCGATGATGCTAAGCCATAATATAGTGTTTTCAAGCGGCATGTTCATGATGCCATGTTTTCCCCAATTACGGTTATATTAAGTTTGTTACCATTAAAAACAAGAGAGAAACTCACAACGCTACATCTCATAATTCCGTATTTGCCTCTACAGGCTCTACTTTATTAATATAGTCTGAATAAAAATTGAGTTGATACCCTTATATTGAGAGATAGATATATATCAATATTTTTTAAACAGCAGTGAAAGCAAAACATGATGTATCTTCTGTACACAATTCTGTTGTAGCAGTAGTAACCTGATGGAAATGAAGTAACTATTTGTCAATTGAGTCATAAGTTCTTGTCAACATTTCGTAAAAAGTTGTCATGTGGAATAACAGAGATTTCTTTACATTAAACACAAAACATGATGTATCTTCTGTACACAATTCTGTTGTAGCAGTAGTAACCTGATGGAAATGAAGTAACTATTTGTCAAGTGAGTCATAAGTTCTTGTCAACATTTCATAAAAAGTTGTCATGTGGAATAACAGAGATTTCTTTACATTAAACAACAATGAATTTCATAGGATATAGTAATATAATGATAGAAAAAGTATCAACGTGATCCATGGCTCAAGATCTAAGTTAGAATACCTTAAGAATTATCATGTGGAATGATGGAGACTGCTGTATGTTAAATACAATCGGGACTCAATACCTCATGTGATGAGTAAACTTGGAAGGGTTACTTCCGTAACATTGTTAATGAAATTTACCTGAGAATGTACCGACAAAAAGCTTTGTAATTACTGCGACAATATTCTGTAAGGCAGTTACAGGTTACACACACACACACACACACACACACACACACACACACACACACACACACACACACACACACACACACACACACACACACACACACACACACACACACACACAGTGTTAATTAAACTAAAATCACAATCCAGACAACATCATAATATTTATGTGTACTTATTGGAGGTAAAATCCTCGCAAAGAGACCAAATCAATTCTATTGACTATATTCTAATGCTTACATCGTCCTATAAGACATCTAAAATTGTTAGAAAGCTGCTACTCTAGCAAAGTCTGTGACTTTTAAAAACTAAAGATTAACCCTCGGCGCTTTCGTCTAAGTGTTTTTTAGAGTGTTGCCCCCTTATAAAAGAGGTCTGTGTACGCCACTGATACAAATCATGTTTGAATCTCGTAAAGGAAAACATATTTTCTGTAGATTGTTGATAATTTGTACGAAATTATTAAGATGTGAGTTGAAATATTGTCTTCTAATGGATAAAATCATCACTGATACGTCCACAATATGCCCTATTTTGCAAAAAACGTTTCAATTCATCGGTATTTTTCTTCACATTTTATTAAGCTTACCGTAACCTTAAAATAAGTATATTTCAATAATCTAAGACTGCTGATAAAAACTCTCTACAGTTAAAGAAATATCAGAATATCAGACTGGAATTAAGATTGGAAAAATAGTGCGGCTTAGATTCGAGTAAATGCGGTATTTAAATTATTTTCTTAGATTTTGATATTCTTACCACATAAAAACCAATAGATTTGGAGCAAACATCAATATGTAATTCCTTCAATGTGAAATGTATTTGCAAGTAAAAAGATCATTCGTTGTCTATTGAAAAGGAAATACATTTTAAAGCTGGAAAAAAAATGTTTTATTATATATCCCCCTTCCCCACACACAATACAAGAACATCATTTCGATCTGTTAGCTTAAAAATAATTACATAAAATGTAACCCAACTACTGTATCGTTTTCTTCAGTAATGGATGCACGGATAAGCTTCCATACAGTACAATACAGACTGCCTTAACATTGATTTGATGTGATTATCTGTCCCTTCTAATCTCCGAGGACACCGAAAGAGGATTGGGCGATATCGTGATCAGATGTCAGAAAGAATGACGCTCAGTTCTGTTTACAACCAAGTTACAGTTCAATCTGAAACACGATAATCATCAAATTAAGTTGCAATGTGAAAGAGAATCTCGAAATAACAGATTCAGTCGAGGCAAGGAAAGCATTAACATAACTTGCAGGGGTGCAGATTGTGACGTCATTTGGAATGAATAGCTTTGGGGATCAGATATCGTAGAGACACTAGCTGTTGTACTCTACGTGTGCCGAAGTAATTAGGTTCTTACATGCTGATGGATGATCACGCATGTCTTCATCGATCGTGTGTAATGGGTATGTCCCTTTGAAGATGAAATAGTATGCTATGAGGACAAGCCATTTCTCGGACTGGATATCCACCCTATTGAGCATGTGTATAATCAATATAGATCTAAGAACAAAGCTTATTTTTTTTAAAGTCATTTCTCTCATTTGATGGAGCATTCTTTCTAAAATAATTATGGGATGCTTATTTAGATTTTTTAGAATAACTTTCGTCTCCTGAATATTTCGAATAATTTGGTTATTGATAATCATGTAAGAGGCATTGGAAATCTTATGGCAATGTTTCTTTCCATCGATGCATCTTTCTAATCGCCAACAAATTTGTAAATCAATTTCAATTAATTACACATTTTTTCTCTATGTCAGCCAAAAGGCTACTTTTATTCACTGGGAAACACACGGTATGTTCGACTTTCAGTACAGCTTTTTAGTATGTTTATCACTTAATTTTTTTCAAAAAATTAATATTTATGTTTTTTATTTCTTTTGTGTGTCTCAAGTACCCATTGTTGGATGATTTATCATTAAATAAAGCATATTGTATTTTTCCCTGAAAATTTAATAAGGTTAATTTTTACTGGAAAATTCATATCGTAGAATGGTTTGGACAAAGTTTCGATGAATGTATTGTGTACGAAGTGCAAAAAGAAAAGTTTTTGACTAACACGTTCATTACCGTAGTAATTCATCCATTCTTGAAGTCGAAAACGCGAAACTACTTCTCAAATCAAGAAAAAGACTACTTACAATATCGGGTTTGAAAATATTTTCAGCTGCATAACAGAACTACGAATGTCATGTTAAATGTTTATTAACTTAGTTTGATAAGAGTTATGTTTTCAAACGGTATCATCCTATTACATTGCTTAAATTATTACAGTAATGTATCAAGTATTTGTTGTGTTAAGCATGTCTTACTTGTTTATTTGTTTAGTATGATGACTTTTGCATTTGTGTGATTGCTGATAATATATTTTTTTTAGAATAGTTACTTCGTAATATAAAAACAGCGATTTCTCATTAAATATTTTTAAACAGGTATTGCTTTGAAATATGCATTTTCATACATATCTAAATATTTTGTACTCTAGTAAATGAATCTAGTTTAAACAATATTCAAAGAAGTACTGAAGAAACTCTCTCTCTCTCTTTTTCTTAAGATACTATCACCTTCTTTCGAGTAATTTGAGTCAATATATGATTATTGATATTGTTAAAATATATGATTACAAAAGAAAATATGTCAACTTATGTAATGATATATTCTAACTTTAATATAATACGCATATTTTATTAAAATTAATCATAATTGGCTCTAATACATAAAGTAAAAAAATCATCCATGCGATTGAAATAATGTAAGCATTACGGAATTAGATACCATTTTATAAACACGATTATAGTACTATAAACTGTTCATACAATATAATGAATTCTATGTTAGACTAATATGAAACTAATTATAATTCACATATTCAACAATTACATTCCTAGAAATGCCACATATTTTGTAAGTATATAAATATGTCGGGGTAAAAAAACGAAAAAGTCGAATTTATCTGACAAAGCTGGATTGTTGGTTATACCATTGCAATTATTAAAGTAAAAATTGTGAACTCCAGGAAAACACCAGACAATAATTAAACAAGCCTTTTTGGGTGGTACGCTTCGACTCAAGAGTATTTTTAAGCAAAATGACATAGATTACGACTTCTTGTGATGTGATAAGAGAAATAATAGTAATTTTAAAGTGCTCGACCTTCAAAAAGGAGAGAAGACTCTGACAAACCTAAAATATACCTTTTTCCCGTTTCCTTTTTTTAAAATTAAAATTGGAGAATGCCTCAGATAAAATAGAAGGGTGCATAATTAATTAAGTTTTGAGACGCTCACGCGCGTACATTAGAATAACATGAGGTGAAACAACTACGAAACAATCCATAAAATCGATTTGAAGTTCACCGAAACGGAAAGAAAACACTTGCGACTGTGCATTTCTAGCATGTTGACTTAAAATTAATTGAATTCATCTCTTTGTAATATATGCTAGTTTTTAAAATGTTGGAAATTTTTTTCAGCCAGGTATTTCAAAAGAATGGCGCGGTAAACACCATATTCTTTAGGAATGATTAATAAAAATATATTATATTTATGCAAATCCCAACTTGTATGTTAAAAAAAGATTTCTCCTACTCGCAACGAAAAATTGCTTGTTGCGGGCTTAATTAAATCACGGCTAAACATATCGTGACATTTGTTTGTTAGGCCCCGCATCGCAAATTAGTTTTGTATAAATAATAATACACGTAACTTTTTGCATAATGTAACAAAAGTAAGTATTTAAATAGAGGGTTAATAAGAAAATTTCTATTAAGAAAACAGTTTGGATGGTAATATGTTTTGCTCACTATGCTTTCTATGTTAGATTAATATTTAGTTTTCCCCTTAGAGTAAAAAATTAATTACTGACGTATTTTATTATCATAAAATAAAATAATACAACATCTTGTCATGCTAATGCTTAAAGAGGGGTAAATAAATAATAAATAGACTAAATTTTTTTTCTGATCTACGTTGAATGTCAGAATAAAACAGTATGGTATTATTGTAATTAACAGTTGTTGAAAATTCATGAATAAAAAAAAATCAAGCTTTGTTGTTTTTCAAATCTGAAGTTGAAAAAACGACTTATTGGCAATGGAAAACGATGAATAAAAATTCGAAGCAATTAAATAATGTCTTATCTGAGAGGAGCAACATGAGAAGCTTATCCCATTGGATCTGAATCAGCTTTATATATATATATTTTACTTATTCAAAAAGTAAACTCATAGTGTTCCTCCAAGATCCAACGTTAAAGTTTACAAAACTAAGCATAGAGAAAAATTATATAATTTATAAATTAGGCTTAACTCGAACAATTATAATTGCAGGCATCAATTAAGTCAGAAACTTTCCAAAAAACAACTTTTTCAATTGGAAAAACAAAGAAAATAACAGAAAATGTTTTCCTTAAATATCTGAGCTTCTTCAAATTGCCCAGTAAAAAATGTGCGGTTGCCTTGTCTGAGCAGTTTCATCTACCCTTAACAAAAACACTGGACCTGTTTTTACACCGTTGGCCTTTAAATAACCATACCATGAAGATGACTTTCAGTAAGTGTCAATGTGAAATCGATAGAGTCAGGATCGCATACAGGATCTCAATTAATTTTGGTTTAATGCCCGAGAAGTCTGACATGTTACCCCCCACGGTCTTGTGAAATCGCACAGCAATGTCATACACCCTGAGTAAAGAACTTGGCACTACGTGGTGATTCAGTGCTACGATATCTGCATCACCACGGAGTGTCATTTTGACGACCATTATTGCGGCTTTCTTTGATGTTGAAGCCAAGACAGGCTTGGCTACAGTGGTGTATTGAATCATGGGCACAAAGTGGGCTTCATATGGTCTGTCCAGACAAATCCCGATTATGGCATCATCCCCTTACTTGGAAATACTGAAGAAAAAAGTAGAAAAGAAAGAGGCAGAAAGAGTATTTAGGGGGTGGGGAGGAGGATCAATTTCTAGGACGAAGCTAACCAGATAGAAAAAAAGGAGTTTTATTGTTTAACTAATTCACTGCCAGGTAAATTTAGAGCGTCTTGGCGTGGGTGCAAAGGTTTTATATTAAAGAAAACGTGAAATTTTACAAAATAAAATAATATGAAGTTCCTGATATAATATTGTATTGGCATGTAAAACAGTAATTTGTTATGAAAAAAAAAACCATTATGAGATAATTCGTAGCTAGCGTCACTGAATAAGATTCATGGGCAGAGTGCAACTTACAAGTTATCTGGTAATGGTTTTTTTTTCAATAAAAATCTTCATATACAAAGATTTTCGTTTCATTTGATTTGATTTTACAAGCTAATAACCTAATTTCATCTGGTGACAGTCAGATGTGTAATGTTATGTCAGATTTTCATACAGATGTGCAATGATCCTCAATGGGAAAAACCATAAGGCGATGTAAGTAATTAAGAGTAAGAGTTGTAAACTAATAAAAATAAACTGATAAGTAATAATTAGCAGAACTCAGTAAAACTATCCATTGGTACAAAAAAAATCGCTCTACTCTAATCTGAAATCTTTCTGCAGAATGTATACATGCTCTACAACCAAAATCGAGAAGATAAAAAAATGAGGATTCGTCAACTTAGAGAATCAGTTGTTATGCATTTATTGAAGACGACGGCAGCAATGCAGGAGAAAGCAGTAACTATAACACAAATACAACTGATTTTCATTACTTAGAACATCTTCCTCTTACAGAAAGAAAAAAGGATGCCTACAAAGCCATGTTGAATGCGAACAAAGCAAAACAAACACAAGGAGACTAGGTATTTTTGTCCAGTGTGTCACAACAACCCAGCACTTTGCATTGATCCTTGCTTTAAAGCTCATCATGCACAGCAACAGTAAAAACATCTTTTTCTAATTTTTGGAATACATTCATATATATATATATAATATATATATATATTATTATATATATATATATTATATAAAATATATTATATATATATATATATAGTAACATAAAATGAAAGAAATACATGGCATAATAAAATTGATAATACAAAATAATATCACTAACAAAGCTAGAAGATTAAACCAGATTTCAAGAAACACACTTTAAAAATGATGGAAGAGTCTATTATAGAAGAATTAACTAAGCGTATGTATAACATGGAACAGAATTAGAACTTTAAAATGTAAGAAGCCAAAAGAGTCAATAGACTAAAATGAAGACCTGTTATGATTTCTAAAGCTGTTGCTGAATTAGGACCAGCAAAATTAGGGTTAAATATATTTTATGGATCCTACCTTCCCTGTTCAGCAGAAATTTTATACATAACAGGAAAACATACCAATATTGAAAAGTTAGGCCTAAAACAACCACGTGTAATTTGCAACCAAAAAAAATAAAATAAAATAATAGAAAATATGAAAGGAAATGAATCCTAACAAAATACAAATAAAAATAATTTTGAAAAGGAATAATGAAGCAAAAACTTACATGAAAAAATGCAAATAACCGAGAGCGGGAAAAAAACGTAAATAACGGATGAAAAACATACGACTAAATGATCGTTAAAAATGACGTGTTAGTTGGTAAAACCAGATGCAAAAATTAGTGGCGCCACCTGGATAGTTTTTTTGTAATTAAACAAAGCAAACAAAAACAAATTGAAAATAATAAAAAACAGAAGGAGAAAAAAACAAAGAATAATACTTAAACTTTGAAAAGGAGAATTAGAGAGATAATTTAGAAATATATTTAAAAATGAAGTTACTTGGATAGTTGTATTCCAAGCAATTATTGCAGAATAGCTTAAATTATTTGCTTAACATCATTATCTGTGACTAAATCGTTATTTCTTTTATAAAATTTAAGATGATATTTCTAAAAATAGATAGGAGATGTAGGTTACTTTCCCAAAAAGCATTTTAATAATGTTAAAATCAAAAAGTCTCTTTTATCAAAAATATTACTAATTAGTATATTATTCTTAACAATTAATTGTAGGTCTAAAAGTTTGCAGAGTCATTATTATAATTGGTTTTTAATAATTTCAGATATTGGGATAATATTTAAAACTAGGAACAAAATTTACTATATTACTAAAGATGATTAAGTCATCTATGTATCAAAAAAGTAACAAGAATCGAAACTAATGTTATCATATTCATAAAAGTGCAGATAAATATTGGCTAAACAGTTACTCGCAGGTCCTCCTTGTGGAAGACCTTTAATTTGCTGATAATAAGAGTTATTGTGAAAAATATAATTTTCATATAGTACTAGATGAATAATTGAAAGATATTTATCATACTTAATTAGTTTATTCAAAGAATATTTGTTATAGGCTATTTTGAGAATTTTAACCATATCCCCAATATCTATGGAATTAAATAAATCTTCAAAGTCATAGGTGTGAATAGAAATAATTTTTTTATCTTGCATGTACTTAATGATATCCAAGCTATTCTTAACTATAATCGAATTATCAATATTGTCTAATGTGGATTGAATAACCTTTTGTAGCTTTCTACCCGGAAGTGTAATATAAGTTTTAAAGCCGTTTGTTATAGTTCTAAATTTAATAGGATTTTTATGAAATTTTGGAGTTAAGAAAATATGAGGGAATTTAATATCCGAAATGCGTAAATCTAATTTTTTATAAAAAGCAGAAATTCGATTAAAAATTTCTCTATTGCTAGAATTAGATTTTTTAAAAGCATTATTATTATGAAAATGTCTATTAAGCATATCAGCATACAACCATTTGCAAATAATTGCATAATTACCCGGAACTTTATCAACATAAACAATAATGAAATTCTTTTGTAGTTCTACAATATGATGCTTAAGATTTTTGTAAATTAATCCACAATCAGTTTTATAGTTATTTTTCAGTAACTCTTTTAAAACATTGCATTTAAATTCATTAAAAGCTTCAATAGGAAAAAGTGTATTTAATTGCTAATTTAGTAATGAAGTTACAAATATCTTTGGAGATTGTTTTTTTATGCATATTATTATTATGAGATCATTAATCTATAACTAGTACCTTTTGACATAATTTCCCTAAGAGTATTATCTTCAACAATATTTAAATTTCCTGTTATAACATGTTTGTGATGCTCGTTATAAATTCAGATAATCCTTACAATTACAAAGAAAGGTATTATTTTGCAAATCATTAATCTTATGTAGTTAAAAATTGAGATACCAATTTTTTTATATACTTAAAAGCCTTTTTAATGCAAACATTATTGATAGGTAAGCAATGCACATATTTATTAAATATTTTTGAAAATTAATGTTATTATAGGATTTATTCATGAATAAAATTGTACAATACTCAGTAGTACTATTTACCAAATCTTTATCTTTTATATTAAATTTATGAATGAGAAAATTAATAATATCTTTAATAATATGTAAGGCATTGGCAATCTTGAAAAATTATGCTTATCGAGATAACTTTAGTATACTTGATTTCTTTTTGTTCAAACCAAACAGGAAATATTTAATATGTTTAATGTTAAAATGACTTTTCAAAGTCAATACATAAATCATTAATTTTAGAGCAATCTCAACTGGTAGTTTACTATTTCTTTTCTTCCTTTTGCCTCTTTTTACTCGTTTAATTTTTATTACTTTATCACTATTATAAAAATATTCCTTGTTATTATGTTGTTGAATGCTCATTAACACATTTTTACCAAAGTGTATGGCATTCAGACCATAAGGATATATAGTGTTAAAATATTTAATGAGTGGTTCTCCCACCACAGTCTATTTTTAGCTTGTGGGACTATTCTAAGAATAGAAATTTCAACATTTTCAAAGCCATGTAGATGAAAGTGCTTGATTTCAATTTTAGAATTATTATTGTTATTATATTTGTAATTTTTGGTATTTGATCTATGCAGTTTA